>PVKE010007796.1:0-49543 GCA_004027555.1 Craseonycteris thonglongyai
TTTTTTTTAAGATTTATTTTATTGTTTGAGAGAAGGTGAGAGGGAGGGAGGAGGGGAAGACGGAGACAGAGAACCTTCCTCTTTATTCCTTTTGCCTCTGTTATAATTTAACTCTCATTTCTTTACCTTCAGACAATTTAATGCTCTAGCTGTAGGAATTATGTAACAGTTCCTCTTCCTGCTGCCTGGCCCTACACCAAGACACAGAGCTATAGTGCAGGGAGGGGAGACGAGATTTCCACCACCATTCACCAGGTGGACAAGGCACGGCCATGCAGTGCTCACTGTGGAAACATCCCTAGGGCTCTGTTTATAATATCATAGCATGCCACCTGTAAATGGATTGTGTACAACTCAGAAATTAATGTCTCCATCGTGACAACATAACAGTGGGTGTCTGTATTTCCAGACTAGTCTTCAAAAGTCAATTTGCCCATAAATCAATTGAAATCTCTGAATGGTGATCCCTTAAAGTTTGAGATCTGGTAGCAGTAACACATGCTGTACAGTTTCTAATGAGGACATAAAAGCAGAAAGACAGCAGATTTTCCTTCCTCTGATCCAGTGTGATAAAAATATTTTAAATCAAATTGTATTAACTTATGTATCTATACCACTTTTTCATAACCCTAAAACATATTTATAGAAGTTCCCAGAAGTTATATCATGCTTACTCTCTCACATGAAAACATATGTTCTCTTACTGACATCAAATTAGCAGAAATGTCAGCAAATTGAGGGAATGGCATATAGATTCTTATTCCCTGTATATGAGTATTATGTAATAAACATATTAATTCATCCAAGTTTAACTGTATACTTTCACAATTATTTGTATTTTAAAGAGATAATTTTTATAACTCAAGATTCTGTCTCACTGTCTTTAAGATTTATTTTATTGTTTTTTTTTTTGAGAGAGAGAGAGAGAAGTGGGAAGGATCCAGAGCAATCTCCATAGTTGTTCATCATTAATTGTAACTTGTTTTCATTCCACACAGGTGGATGTGGGGCTGCACAGGATGGGAACCAAACCAGGGCCTCCCACATGGGAGGCAAGAACTTTCATGGCTGAGCCATCCCGATGGTTACCAGTTGCACCATAATTCAGCATACGGGGATTGCAAAAACTGGGGCTGGGAATTGAACCCTGGACCTCGTGATTACAAGGCAAGCACTCAACAGCTGAGCTATCCAAGTATCATCCCTCCACTCTCTTTTTCTAAAAACAAAATAACACATTAAGTGCTATTTAGATGCAAGTCAATATATCAGGTATGATGGTCACCACACAGGTCATCAAGACATGAGTTATGTACATGGAGTTATTTTAAATTTAGAGTGGGGTTCATAGAGATAACTCTAGGAATAAAATAATGTTAGTTGGAAAAGTTTCTGTATTAAGATATGCCCTGTGAATAATTATAATAGACATGAATAGTTATGTACATCTTTTTTCACTTTCTATAGACATTGTAAGTGTGACTGGCCTAATTATTCACTGTTCACCCATGTATTTAGTTCTTTTATGCTAATTATATAAAACAGAATTGAGAAGATTAATTTAATTGAAGAGAAATGAAGCATTTAAGCACTGCATTCATTTGTTAACCCTTTCTAAAAATACAAAAAATCTTCTTGGCACTATTTGTGGTAAAGATGTTGTTACCTTTGCCTCGAAAACTCTTATGATTGCATCAGAAGGAAACCTTTGATTGGAGTTATGTTTCTAACCCTGCCATTCAATAGTACATGTCTTTTTCTCTATTCTATAATTTTTGCAGAAAGTATAATAGCACCAATTTCCTTTTATCTGATGTTCAGAAATTAGCTAACTCAATAAATCCTAAAAATTTCTATAATTTAAAAAAACATACTTTACTTGATAAGTTTATTTTTTATATATAAAAAGTTAGGATATACATAGTAGAGACTGCCAGATTGCCTGTTGTCTACCTATAGCCATTATCCACCATCCTATATAAGAGGATGTGGTATCTATCTTTTCTTTTTAAGATTTATTTTATAGTTTTAGAGAAGGTGAGAGAGAAATAGAAATAGAGAGAAAGAGAAGCAGGGGGCAGACCAGACTCTATAGTTGTACATCATTAGCCATTACATGGTTTCTCTCCACACATGTGGATGTGGGGCTGCATGGGGCAGAAGCTGAACTGGGGACCTCCCACATGGGAGGCGAGAACCTGTGTTGCCATTCTGGTGGTTAGCAGTTGCGCTGTAGTTCAGCATATGGGTTTGCATAGGCCAGGGTCGGGATTCAATTCCAGGACCCCATGGTTACAAGGTACACGCTCAACCTGTTAAAACTTTTCCAGCATCCTCATGGTATCTCTTCTGAAACAGTTCTCTCTCAGCCTGGCTAGAAGAGAGAGCTAGAACACAGTCAACTTCTGGTGGCCTATAATATCTATATTCCTCAGCCTGGGTACAAAAGCTGTGTGCTGGGGATGAGTACCTGGTCAGTGACACTTGGGACTATATCAGTTTATTCTGTCCCATTTTTCTAGAGAAAAAGACTCTGTTTAATAACAGAGTTTTTTGGCTAGTTCAAGTTGTATGTCATCATAAGTAATACAAGAAGCTTGGCTAGTCATAGAAAGGCAGAAATCTGGTAAAGAAAACAATTCAAATTGTACCAATTATCTTTGCCTTAAGGCGATAAACTCTTCCCTAAATTGGGGGAAGTACACAGGTCATGGAGAAAGCTCTCAATGCCACATGACCCAAATGACTGGTCTTTGCTCACTGACCCAAATGATTGGCCTGAAAATATTGAGGAAACACCTATGGTGAACACAACAGATTCATAACGCCTAAATATTTATTAATAATAAATGCTAATTGTGGAACTTTTGTCTTAGCCAAGTCAGTTCTAGCACCCTAAAATCCTTCAAACCTGGATAAAATAAGCCATATTTTTATAGATAAAGCAAACAAAAAGGTTTTAAGTAAGCTGCCAAGTGATGGTGATAAAGAGAAAACCTTAAATTCACTGAATCCTCCTGAAATTCCTTTCTCTGTATTCACCAGCACCAGTGATGTTCTTTATATTATTTACCCACTTAGCAATCACTTGGGTGTGAAAAATATTATGATCCCTGTTTAACAGAAGAGGAAACTGTGTTTTAGAAAAGGATAATTCACTTAGCTAGATTCATATAAGCAGTTAAAACGTAGGCACAATTCATGTTATCTGATTCCACACTCCAGCTTATCTTGCTACATTCCAGGTGTATTTCTCTTTACAATCCTTCCCTTTACTCATAAACTTGCCCTCCCAAGGTCATGAGGAGATATTGATGAATTAATATACTCTAAATGGGTTCTCCTCTATTTTTATAATATGCTGTAGATATTAACTGATTAATATAAATTATATAAGTTTTAATATTTGCTCCCTCTCTCTCTTATTGTGCATATCCTTCCATCTTATTCATCTACCAGAGTTCAGTGCTGACCCAAGATACTAGTGGGGACTGTCCAGCTTTTCTTTATCAGAATGACCTCATCCTTGCTGTAAACATTCTTAACATCATATGTCAATACTGTGATCTTTTTCTGTTCTGCCATTGTCCTTGTCCAGCAGGTAAATTTGTGTAAGGTGATAAGATTTTATAAACATTATGAAAAAGACTTTCATAGAACATGTTGCTGAAAGTTAAAAGGGTCACAATGGGTCTGCAGACAGTTCAGGTACAAGCCCTAGCTGTTGATGGAGCAGTTGCTTGGGCTATTGGGCTTCTCAGGTCTTTAAGTCATGCCATACCAATGTCTGTCCCTGTGCCACATGAGGCTTCAAAAGAAAGAGCAGAGATGAGTAGTATAACAGCAAATAATTCCCAGGAAAGACCATAACTTTGCCTTAATGACTTTATAAATTCCAAATTCAAATGTACCGGTAAAGTAGTAATTATGACATGGCTGTATTTCAGGTCAAGGAACAATTCCTTTGTCAAAGATACAGACACTTTATATTTAAAAGGAGTTGAGGTCATGCAAAAATAGGAAACACAAAGCATTTATGACCACAGATTATTTAAGAGGAGATTTTACTGTAAGTACACACGTCTAGATGATTGATTTGTTTTGTATTAGGCACTTCTTAATTTATTTGTTCTAATAATATCAATAGTTCCTATAAATAAATACCATATCTTTAGAAGGGACATTAAATTACTTACTTCCTATCTACTCTGGCCTTGAGTTATGTATAAACACAATGCCATAATCCAATAATTTCTAATACCTCAAACTAAAAATGTTCTGCAACATTGGCAATTATCACACACTCCCTCCATGTAGCCTGTTTACAGTTCTGCCGTATTCCAATTTCTGCCTAAATAAAATCACAAAAATTACTACATTATAACTAAACAGATAATTAGTAAGGTAGTAGTGTCTAACAGTACAGAGCTCATTTTCTTGTATGAGAAGAAGAATAAAAAATGAATGCAATACATATATATATTCATACATATGAATATATATATACATATATATATTCATACGTATGAATATATATACATATATATGCATAAATGTATTTAGATGCCATGAAGAATCATGTTATACTGTAGATAGTATGAAGAAAGGATAATGAAACAAAATATTAGATATCTAGCAGAGGATGGTGTTTTTTAGATAGTGGTGTCAAAAATATCTCACCCGAGAAGGTATTTCAACAGAGACTTATACAAAGTGAAGGAACTCATCATGAGGGAAAGAACAGTTAAGTGAGAGCAAACAGAGAATATAGGCCCTGAGGTGGAGCCATCCTGAATATCTTCAAGGAAAATGAAGGAGGCCATTGTGGCTGGAGTATGATATGCTGAGCAGTGAAAGTACAAGACAGAGGGTGGGGGTAGGCCATTGCAGCCCATTTAAGGGTATCAAATTTAATGAGTACAATGTGAAGGATTTTAATGGCCCTGAATAGAAAGGGACACAATTTTATTTTAATTTTAAAAGGATCACTCTAGTTACTACTATACATGAATCACAGACAATTTAGAAGAAAGAATAAACCAGGTAGAAACATGAGGATTTCATAAAAGTCCAGGGTAGAAATTACAGTGACTTAAACTTAAGATAGCTGTGATGATAATAAGTAGACAGAGTCTGAAAATTTTCTGAAGATAAAGTCCATGGGATTTGTTGATAGATTAATGTGAGGAATGAAAGAAATACAGGAGTTCACTATAACACATATGTTTTGGCTTTAGTAATTGGAAGAATAGACTTTTCTCTATCAGAATTACTCCCAGCTACTACTATCAATACTCTTGATGTCATACTTCAATATTTTTCTAAGTATGTATTGGTATAAATTTACTCCATTTACTGAAGTGAGGAACACCTGAGAAGCTTGTCAGGCATGGAAACAATAAAAGCATTACGGTAAGTTTTGGATGTATTAATTTTTCTTAAGGTTTTTTTAACTGTTTTTTACAGAGACAGAGAGAGACAGAGAGAAGGGGGAGGGCCCAGAGCAGTCACCATAGTTGTACGTCATCAGCTTTCGACGTGGTTTCGTTCCACACAGGTGGGTGGGGGCTGAGTAGGACAGGAAATGGGCTGGAGGCCTCTCACATGGGAGGCATGATGTCTCAAGCTAGGGGCTGACCTGGGGGAGGTGAGAACCAAACTGGGGGCCTCCCACATGGGAAGCACACCCCAGTTCAGCTTATGGGTCTGCATGGCCCAGGGCTGGGATTTGATCCTCAGTCCCCAGGGCTGCAAAGTGAGCACATAATCCACTAAGCCATCCTAACTTCCCCTGGATAAATTAATTTTGACCACTCAGGGGAGATATTTAAGATGACTGATGCATATAAGTCTGTAGTTAGAAGAGGTACCTGTCACTGTGTATTAGAAAACCAAATATTTATAAAGGTGGATTTCAAAGAATGTATATATGAACTGAGAGAATTCGCCAAAACAAGGTTGGAGAAAAATTTCCCAGAGGCCAAGAAAAAGCAATGTCAAGAACGAGGATGCAACACGAATGAATAATCAAAAACCATAATGACATAGATCTGAATGTTGGATTTCACAGGGCTGGTCAAGAGCATTATGGTATATTTTGGAAAAAAAGTAATGGAGTGTTTTTTCTTTGTTTTATTTTTTTCAAAAAGGAATAGGAAAAGATAGAAATAGATGGAAATGACAACAAACTCTTTCAATGAATTTTGCTATAATGAAATGTAAGAGGAAAATGGGGCAATCAGTGGATCACAATATGAAAATATTAAAGAGTTTTAAAATGGTAGATATGCCAGATATGCCAGAATCTGCACTGGTGAGAATAATCCACTAGATTGGCAAAGAAAAAAAAGCAAGAAGGACCAAAGTAAAAAGAGCTTGGAATTAGATAGGACTGTGTTCGACCACTGAAATAAATAAACAATGGCAGAAGACATACATACGGTACAAATGCATGTTTTCTGATAGATTTTGTGGCAAAAATATTCTTATGAATGTATATAATCCTTAAAGAAAAACAATTTAGGAGAAATGTTTTCCATAGGAAATGCTAAGTAGCCAATGGATAATACATGTACGGTAAAGTTATTATTTGAACTTTAAGCACCTCAGCATTATTTTCATAATTAATACAAAAATAAAATAAAGTGTAGTTGAGAGGCTGGGAATACTTGAAAGTGGTAAGAGAAATATACTTCTAAATTGAACAGTTAACTGAAACACCTTGGAAACGAAGGTTTGCAGTTTTATTAACCCAAATTTGAACTAATTTAAAATGGAACTGTGGCACTCAGTGAACAAATTTTTGCTTTTAGAGGGTTAATTGTTAAAGTTTGAAAAGTGCAATTATTCAATCTATTTTTGAGCCTGTTACACAATATAGAAAAGCAATTAGGAAGCAGAGTATTAGCAAGTATCACTCAGACAATAAATATTTACTGTGAACCTTACAGATGTGAAAAGTCCCATTTCCACATGTAGTTCTAATTGGCTTTAAATGGCTCTCTAAGTATTCTATTAAACCTTTGATTCTCTTTGAACAAACAGCAGTGCTATATTATTTATTTTAGCTTTACAATTCATTGTATGCACTAATTATATAAAACTAAGAATACTTAGGAAGATTTTGTCCCAGTGTTCCTTTCAACATTAAGTGGTTTCAATGCGTGATTTACGAAACATTTTCAACACCATGGACAGTCAGTGCTCACATGTGAAGAGTTTAGGTTTCACTATTATTAAAAGAAATTCTATATAATTGCAATGCTTTTCAGTCATCACTGAGAAATTCTAATCTGAAATTTCATTAAATTTTAACTGAATTTTTTTTTAAAGTAAGACAAAGTAATTGGGTGTGACAAGAAGAAACAAGAAGGTATAAATCTATATTCTTTTCTGCATTTGGAACTGTGCTTTATTTTTACATTAGTTGCAGGAGAAGGAACCAGTCAAATGAATGAATACTCTTTCTCAATGCACCCAAAGTGCTTGCGCTTGATTTAGTATATGATAAAGCCGGTCTGCAGAACGCTGCCTCATAAAATGCCAAGGTTTTGAAAAAAAAAAAGTTTGCTACAGTGATAGAAGCCAGATATACTACCCTCTTTAGCTAATAGTAGTATTTAATATAAATGCTTAGTTCCTGCTATGTACTGACCCTTTTATTAGACCATTTATAAGTCATACCACATGTAGATTTCCATATAAGCTAATGGTATGGATATTATTACACCCATTTTTCAGAAGTGGGACCTGAGTCTCATAGAGTTTATTTATTTATTTCATTTTATTGTTTGTAAGAAGGCGAGAGAGAGAGAGAGAGAGAGAGAGAGAGAGAGAGAGAGAGAGAGAAGAGGGGAAGTGCCAGAGCAGTCTCCATGACTGTACATCATTAGTTGTGGCGTACTTTCATTCCACACAGGTAGATGTGGGGCTGTGTGGGGCAGGGAACGAACAGAGGGCCTACCACATGGGAGGCAGGAACTTTTACCACAGAGTCATCCTCGCGGTTATCAGTTGACCCTCAGTTCAGCATATGTGTTTGCATGGGCCAGGGTCAGGGATTAAACCCTGGACCTCATGATTGTGAGGTAAGTGCTCAGTTACTGAGATATCTAGGCATCCCCTGAGAGTTTTTAAAGTAACTTGGCAAGAATTTCCATGCAGTAGTTACATTACTGAGCTAGAATCTGAACTTTACTTTGCTCCTTTTTTTATACCAATTTCCCAGGTTACTTACAGGTGATTAGTTGCTAAGAAATATCCATAATCACAATATCCAGTCCTTGCCATTGTTCAGTCTATGAAAGTTAAATAAATCTTCTAATTTACTATTATAAGATAGTTAGCAACCCTCTCTACATAAATGATGGGTGGTATACTTATGCTGTTGCAGGTTCTTTATTACATTGCATATATTTAGGTTTCGTCTTCACCAATTCCTTTTTAAATAAAACATGGATACTATTAAGACAAACTTTTAAAGCTTAATTGATTTCAAAACAAAATATTACCTTGTTCAATTCAATGCATTGATATTGTTCTAAAGAAAATATAATTTAATTAGGTTTAGGGTTAGGGTTAGGGTTAAAAAAAAGAAAATACAATTTAAATAGTTTATTTGCTAATATAGTGTTTTTAGAAATTGTATTTCTTGTTTCATTGTAGCTGTACTATACACTGATATTATCAACTACATATATTTATTAAATAGCAAATATAGTATTATAATGCACAAATAAAAAAGATAAAATAAAATAAAATGATAGACATAGCTAAAAGGCAGTCACAAAAGGCCATAAAGCACAAAAGTCCTGATGTGCCTCCTGGGAATCTGGGTATCATAGAAAGTGCTTGATAAAGTTGCCTGGGAGTCTCAATGAGACAATATGCTAATAAGAAATACTAAGAACCACCAAAAAGCCTAACAAAAACTAACTTATTCAAATACAAGAAATCAAGAAATTATAAAATACAGCTAACTTTAGAATGTGATAAATGTTAAAAATAACAATGTATTCCATGTTCACCTAAGAAGAATCTCCTTTGAACAACATATGTCTTTTTCCTCCAGGTGATATGTTTATAGTCATACAAATGGATCTCAGTGAATATTAACTCTATAAACCATACAAGAAATGTAATTAAGAAAAAAATATATATTATCAAGCTTGACATTGTAATAGAAAAGTTAAAAGTTCCACAGCTTACTAAAAGCAAGCAGGAGGGAGAACAGAACTGAACACTCTCAAGTTATAAGACATCATGAGATGACATACTGTTGAAACACCAGGAATAAGATAACCAGATTTAATTATATTAATTAAAGTTGAAAATATAACTGAGAAAAGACAAAACTAATGATTAAGACTGTGAAATTGAGGAAATGTGAGTGAGGCATACAAGCCAAACCCCCTTTACTTCAAAACAAGAAGTAAATAATAAAGTTGATTAATCAGAAAATAGTGACATATGACCTTTGATTTGTGGATGTAAAGGCAACCCACCCTAACCTCCAAGGTAGATAACATATTGTTCAAAGTTTTACCTCTGGGCAAATTGTAGCTTATGCCTTATAAGGGTTTCTATTACAATTTTCCTTGACATTATTATTTGATTTAAAAAATGCTAAATGGTTATTCTGTGACACAGCTTTTCTTGGTCTCATCATGCTGAAGCTAAACAGCTCTGACATCTATGGCCACTGTAACTTGAAGAGGTTGGATGCCAGAACAAAAGATACAGAATATGAGTGGCAGCTTCACTCAACTCTACAATTGCCCTGGGTTTCTGAACCAACAACTCTAATCATCCCATGTTAGGAGAGGATAAAAACTCAGTGGTTCACAGAAGTTTTAGTTCATATTTTATTTTTGAAATTTTAATTTATTTTATTTATTTTATTTTATTTTTTGACAGAGAGAGACAGAGACAGAGAGAGAGAGAGAGAGAGAGAGAGAGAGAGAGAGAGAGAGAGAGAGAAATATAGAGACAGAGAGAACTGAACTGGGGGAGCTCCCAGTTCAGCATATGGGTCCGCACGGGCCAGGGGCCTGGATTCGATCCTCGGCCCCCAGCGCTACAAAGTGAGTGCTTAACCCACTGAGCCATCCTGGCTTCCCCAATATTTTATTTCTGAAGTGTAAATGGTACATTTAGTGCTTTAAATGAAGCACTAAACATACATTTATAAACTTTTATGAGCTTAATATCTTACAATATGTCACTTAATTGAACAGAGACTAGACTAGATAGATAGATAGATAGATAGATTTATATTTGCACAGATATAATAAGATATTTCAAACTGTTTCAGATTATTATGTTTTTATCCTAAGACCAATAAGAAGAGTAACGTGTAGCCACAGTCAGTTCAAGTGAAGTATGGGTAAAATGTCAGTTAGACAGACTAATGAGAGTCCCTTGGTGACCAAAAAACACAAAATAATTACTGATTCTAACCAAGGCAGTCTTATTTTTAACTCATGAGTGTCAGGATGCAGTCTGGCATCTTACTCTTTGGAAACCGTGCTTTTACTTCTCTCTCTTTCTCTTTCGGTAGCAGTATCGTGAAGAAAGTTTTTAGCCTCTAGAGCTCACGCTCTTGCAATTTATAGTGATCTATATAATTTTAAAAGAGCTTGAGTCAGGAAAAGGCAACAGAGTTTTGTAATAAAAATGAACTTTTACTTCACCACACTTGATTATGATCTAGAAAAGGAAGAGATGATTAAAAAGTATTATATATATCGCCTATTAATTATGTCAAGTGTGATTTATAAATTACCACGGGAAGATAAAAATTTTTACTCATACAGTGGGGCATAAAATAGTTTTTTTATTTTGGGGCATAAGACACAATTCAGTGTTTTAGTAATGATGATGGGGTCATACACTGAAAACTGCAAATCTTAAATACACATGCATTCTTGCTATTTTTCTGCAATGCTGTTGAAGAAGAGCCTACTTACTGTTATGAGGATATTCTTCCACATCATTCTGATGATAGCAGAGGCACTTCGTGTGATAGTTCTTTTACAGTATTTCCACCAGTGTAATTTTCCTGAAGAGTTTTCTAGACAGTTATAAACTTCTTGATTTATGATTTTACTATGTTAAAATATAATTAAAATAATATTTCTAAAAATTACAATTATGAAGTGTTTTCTAAAATGACTTTAAAATATTTTAGTGTTTTACTAATAAATTTGTTTACAGGACTACATGACTGGAATGAACCACAAGTTTGTGACTCAAACAGCTAGATGTGTAGTTGTGCAAATCAGCAAAGCAGGATATTCACAGACCACGTTTTGGGAGACGGGAAATGATAAAGCTTGTGAGAGATATAGATGCAGGTATATTAAAGAGTACCTGGAGATATGTGTGAATTAAAATAATTAGGCCTAGAAAAACAGATTTAGGGATAGGTAACAGCTATCCCTAAACAGCTTTGAAAAGAATTATTGTATACGAGAAGTAGAAAATGAAGACATGATTGATGTTTATGACAGAATGCGAAGGTGAGAAACTTCACTCCAGTGTAGGGGAAAGAACAAGGAAATGGTCTGGAGAGAGATTCTGGATATCGTTGCTGGACCTTTCTAATGACCATGGTCTCAATCAGCTCTTACTTCTGGATTTTCAGTTAGGTGGACCATTACAATGGGAAATTTTCCATTAACTCTACACATAAGCACTAGTCCCCAGGTCAAGATGGATTAAATTATGAAGTACCTTTGTACTAAAGGCCATGCACAAGTTTCTGAGAAGCTAAGTCAGCAAGAGCAAATGGCCTGCCATTTGGAGCAGGGACAAGTCTACAGGGACTGAAAAGAGAAGATGGACTTGCCTCACTTCCAAGTTGTACCAGGAACTGTAGAGATGGCATCTCGGGACTGCAATGCAACAGGAGATTTGAAGTGTTCATTGTGATGTTATTTCTACAGCTCAGTCTTAATATCAGTCCCACACTATAGATATCAATACTGGGAAGACTCAGGTTCCAGAAGATATGGCATAAGTTAATATCCACAGAAGGCAGTTCGGGTGCAGTCAGCGGTCTTTAGCATTCCAAATATCAAAAAGTTTATTTAGTTAAAGATACACAGAACAATGATAGTGACATGGCTGCCTGTGCTTCTGTACTGAGTGTGTATTTGTTTCATTAATTCCAGAGGCCTTCCAAAATTTACTTTTTAGGTGATTATAGGAGGGGTTACTAATACCCAAACCCTAGAAATAGCTATTGAGGTGATCATATATAAAGTTCTTAATATCCCTTGCCTGATGACTTTCACAATAAATTAATGTCTCTTTTTGAATGTGCTACCTAAATACATGTCACATTGACAAAAAAAAAAAAGGAAAAAAAAATAATGGAAGAGTTTCCCATCCTCTATGAGAAGGACCAGTTTTGACAATCTCTAAAAATAACCAGGGAAGAAAATGATTTTGAAGGGGACACACTAGCTAAGGTCCCATTTTTTGTTTTGTTTTCCCCCAGTGGGGATTAAATTATATGTTATCTAAAAGTGGGTTTAATTATACACAATGTTTTGTCCTTAAGAAGAGCATATCGTATAGAGCTTGTAAATCTCTACATCCCAGGCTCCCACTGTCTCTCAGATAAAAAGCTTGTGAAAATATAAGGTGGCGTGGCCAGCCAGAAAAGGATTTAAGATCATATGGCTATTTTCAAATTGTTACTTTAAAGTTTCTGAAGCTTTTATAAACTAGGAAAAATTATGTACTTCTTATAGTATTTTTCAAGCTCGGCTTATTCACAGTCCTTCATGACCTACTTTTGCCTATTTGCATATAACAGTTGCTATGACCAGATTGTCCCAATATTTCAATTACTCAGATTCTTTGGGGAACAGTGTATCCATTTCTGGTATTTTATATTTTGTCGATCATTCTATGGATTGACTGCTTTGAGTCAGATACTTGGCTGAACGCAAGCAAATATGGCCAGATGCAGTAAAGTCAAGAAATACGAACTGTCTAAAGCGGGGTCTGAAATCAGAGTTTGGGAAAAGACAGGGTCCCTGCGAAGAGGCTGCAAATATAGCAGTCTTGGTAGTAAACATGTAAAAGATCTTCTTCATTTCAAAAGGCCCTCAAATACCTCACCATCATCTATACTTCTGTGAAAGACCAGCAATTAACAGAAGTCTGCTTTATTTATTTATTTTGTTGCTTATTTTTCCTTATAACCCAACAAAGTTGTGATTTTATTTAACATAGTCAAGTATTATAAAAAGTGTGAGGAGATCATTTGAGACACATGTAAGACCTATTTCTGATTTATTACCTGAGGGAAACACACAGTCCCTTTTGGCCTCAATTCAAGGCTATTGGTATATCAACTCAAGTACAAAACATTCTTCATTTGTTAAATACTCTCAGGTTCAAGTTTGGCAGCTACACATACTAGGCTCTAAATGATCAAATACTGAAGAACACCTATTATTTCAGTTGGATTTTTCTTTTTTAATTGTGGAGTCAGCTTATAAGTGTAAGCCAAGTAGAGAGTGTGTCTAGAAAGAATGATTTTGTCCATAGGCAAGTGAGATGAGTTCTGCAAAAGATTCTTGAAACAATCCAAATCAGGAAAGCACAGGGCATATTTTACTTGATCTAAATATTTATATTTGGCACCTGGGCTCAGAAAGTCAAGTGAAATGTGCATTTATAAAATAAGTAAATAAAATAACCCAACAATTGGCTTTCAGGAAAGCCTGCTTTAATCAGCTATTGCTGTGGCAGAGCTGAAGTTCCTATGACTGAAGCAATAGATGCAGAAACATCTCCTATTGAGTTGACACACAGGCTTGTTTTTGAAGAAATCTGGTGGTTTGGGAATCAACATTTAGACTCTCATTTTTATCAGCTGACTTGAAATAGAAGTTCCTTTATACTAATGACAGAGATATATAAGCACCTGCTTCTAAGATTGTTATGCACAATACCCACCATTGTCCACAGAAGACAAGGACTGGCTCTTTGCCAACATAGAATCATGCTCGCACATTGACGGAATCAGCATATTGTTAAATTTAGAGTCCAAAAGGTTTCTATAAATTCTAAATTTATAAATATGCACTTTCACATGCAGGAATGGATGAGACGTTTCTTTACAATAAAATTTTCCCCTCAATATAGTGTCAAATTAGTTTGTTGTTGCTCCATTTTGCTTTGTTTTATAAGTCCCAGTTCATTTTGTCTAAATGAACCTAGTAAATAATTGTAATCATATACACATAGTCTTCATTGCTCTTTGGAAAGAAGCTAAGAAAATAATATCCTCTACCCAGAACTGCTGAGACAAATCAGGAAGAGAGAGAGTATTCTCAAACAGTACGTTAGTAGCCACAATTGACATTCTAGTTTCTTTGTATTGACCTAAGATATCACACATTAGTAACTGATTGACACTAAACTGTCAACTTCATGAGAACAAAGACAAAGCTTGCCTTATAATAATAACTGTATTCCCAGTGTTTAGCATAGTGTCCATCATACAGTAAAATCAACAAACTATTAGTGTTGCATGAGAGTTAAATTATGACTATATCCCTTATCAAGTTCTATCATGAACATCTGGTCAGCATACAGTTTTAGAAACTAAAAGAGAAAGATGATTGATTTTTCCAGCCTTTGGGAAGAGCCTAAATCTTTTTCCTCTGGATATTTTTCAATGGTCTATTAGGAATAATTTAAATAAAAATTCTACAATTTAGACATATTGCATTTTTATTCTACAGCATCAAAATTTTCAATTTATTTAAAAATCAACATATACCCTATTTAATACCTTACTCATTTATTCACCAATTATTAATTTCTTTTTAAAATATATGTTAAATTAACATCTTTTTTAAGAGCTTTTTTATTATTTGAGAAGATGAAAGAAAGGAAGAAGGGGTGGGAGGAAGGAATACAAAGGGAGAGAGGGAGGGAGGAAGAGGGAGACAGAGAGAAGGGGGAGGGCTCAGAGCAGTCTTCACAGTTGTATGTCATTAGCTGTGACTTGGTTTCATTTTACACAGGTGGATGTGGGGCCTCACTGGGTGGAAACTGAACGGGGGACCTTCCACATGGGAGGCGAGAACCTTTGCTGCCTAGGCATCCCAGTGGTTACCAGTGGTGCTGCAGTTCAGCATATAGGGTTCACATGGGTCGAGGCCAGGAATCGAGCCCCAGACCTCTCAACTGTGAGGCCAGTGCTTAACCACTGAACTATGCTGGCATACCCAACAATATCTTTGTCCTAGGAGTTATGCCAGACACTGTTCTAGGCACTGAACAAAAGCTGCTCTTATGAAACTTAGCACCTCTTCACTATTTTTTAAAAATATTTGTCACATTTATTGTTTTTATAATATGACTTCCATTTACATATGGATGACATCATAGGTCTACATAAAGAAAGAAAGAAACAAACAAACAAACAAACAAAAAAGAAAGAAAGAAAAAGAAATAAAAAAGAAACAGAGGTCAACTATCCCAACTACTTGTTTTTGAGAATATGAAACTGAACTCTCTCTATCTTCCTGATTTGCTTGAGCAATTGTAGGTAGAGCATATTATTTTCTTAACATTCTTTAAATTACAGACTTGATGTGTGTGTTTGGAATGTGATGTGCTGAAACCACTTCTACTGACACAAATATGTACTACTTTTAAGATTCTTAAGCAATATCTTTATTATTTAACAACAGATTACCCATCCAACATTGTATTAAAATGAAATGATCTCATTTATCAATGGGAAGAGATTCTCAAATGGATATATTGTTAAAATGAGATAAACATTGAGTTAAAAAAAAGGCATTCTTCAATATATGATTATGACAATTATAGCAGCTTAATAATTATTAAAATGATACTTAGGAAACAACATAATTTATAAATAAATAAAATTCAGTGTTTTGTTCAAGGCTATTTTTAGTACTTGTTATTTCTTCAAATAACATTTTTGAAGGCTATGATGTAAGAAACAGATTGAGAGGCTATTATAATTCTGGCCTTGAAATAGATTTTGATCTACATTTTACTAAGATAAGAAATACATGTCTTTTAATAAAATGTTACCTACATACAAAAACTGTTGACCACAATACTAGTTTCTTTTAGCTAATGTTTGTAGTATACTTGCCATGTTATCACTGAAATGTCAGAGATGGATATCATTCTATTCCAAATGCACAGTGATAATGAATGACAACTTGGCTATGTTAAAACTGTTGTTTTTTCTCACCAGCAAGCAATTTAATTAGAAAAATATACACAGATATGTTTGCATTCACACTATTTTTAAGGCACACCTTAAAGAAAATAGAAATTATTGTATACCTGTTCATTCTTCTGTTTAATACTTAGAACTAAGTTCATTGTTTAGAACTAAGTTTGTTATCTAAGTTTACTCAGAGAATGTTAACATTCAACATGATTAAGTGGAATAAGTTAATTCACAAGCACCATGGTAAAAAAACACACAATTTAAGTTTTAATCTATATAAGAGCCTCATAACGAAGCAGAAAAGTTAATTTTCTTCTCAGGAAGAATTATTATTGGACCTTACGTGATATGTCTCAAGTTTTTTAAACTAACCAAAGGGTCATAGTATAAAACCAAACATCCCCAATAAAATTTAAATCAAAATATGCCTGCACAGTATATGCTGTAAAGAAATGTAAAATATATCATGGAAAAATGAATACTTATGATTTGAAGTTGTCTTACAATATTTTATGAGCTACAAACATTTATATTAACTGAAAAATATGACTTAGAAAACTGGTATACAAGATCATCAGTCAATTTATATACTCCAATTAGGCTGTTTTAGCTATAATTATTAATATTAAACTGGCCCATTTTAATTTAATAAATTATTATGACATAGCAACAACCTGAAAAATCACAACTAAAATACATGAATAAAGAAGTTGGTATCCAAACTAATAACTACCTAGTTACACAAATCTACCAGATAATGTCATATAATTCTTCATAACAACTATGAAATTTTAAAAAATTATGAAATATGTATGATATAAATATGAACTCAATGTAGGCAAGCATGCACTATTTGGCAAGATGAATTAGTTTTAAAACACAAAATGTTACTTTTCCAATTAAATTATTCTTTTTGATTTAAAAAGATAGTCTACATGAATTAAATTTACATCATGTAATAGGGAATTACATTCTACTCCTTGCGTTTAATTCTATATTAGTAAAAGCCATTCAAGCAATATTCATCATACTATGTAAAAATATCTAATAAATGGCTCTGAAAGAAAATAAAAAACTTTAAAGAATAATGCTTTATGATACAATTGGCAGAAATAATTTCCCCCTAAAGTTAATTTTGTGCAAGTACAGCAGCACAGAAAATAAAAGGAATACTTCAAAATTCAAAATTAATTCACATTCATCACTGATTCAACACTTGGCACAATTTTTTAGGCTTTTTTATACATGCACAGAATTATGGAAAAATGTATTGCATTTAGTCAGTCAGAATTTAATATTATTCTGTTTCTCATTAAATGTGGAAGAGCATTCACTAGTAGAACTTTAAGGAAATATTTAAGTATATAACACCTCGATATCGTGCCTTAAGTAGCATTGAAGTAGTCCCATAACAACTTGTTAAAAAAAATAAAAATAAAAAAATAAAATAAAATCTTAGATAATTTCAGAAAATATGGATAACATTAATATTTTGATATAAAATAAACAAATAGCACTTAATTTTAGAATTCCTATATATATAAAGCAAGTATTAACAGAATTAAAAGGAGAAACAGATGGCAGTACAATAATAGTAGGTGGCTTCACTACCCCACTGTTGGATAGATTATTTAGACATAAAATATTGATTTTAACTACACATTAAACTACACTTAACAGTTATTTACAGTGCATTCCATCCAACAGCATCAGAATATATATTCTTCTCAATTGTACATGGAACATTCCCCAGGATACATGTTAGGCCTAAGAACAAATTTTAATATTTTAAGAAAATTTAAATCCAATCAAGCATCTTTTGTAATCATAAAGGTCTGAAAGTAAAGATCAATTACATGAAGAAAATTGTAAAATTCACAAATATGTAGAGATTTTACAAGATGCTACTGAAAAACCAACCAATGGGGCAAAGAATAAATCATAGAAAATACCAAAACATATCTTAAGAAAGATAAAAGTGAAAACAAAACACAGTAAAGCTTACAGAACACAGCAAAAGCAGTTAGTTATAAGAGGAAAGTTTATAGTGACAAATGCCTATGTTAAAAAAAAATACTAACGTATTGGACAAAATGGAATAAATATATAAGTTCTGAGAAATATACAACCTACCAAGACTGAATTATAAAAAAATAAAAAATCAGAACAGATTGAATATTAGTAAAGAGATTGACTCAGTAATCAAAAGCCTCCCAATAAACAGAAGTCCAGAATCATGTAACTTCACTGATGAATTATACCAAACGTTAAAATAAATTTTTATTGTTACATTTATTGGAGGTGACAAAAGAAGAATTTATACCTATCCTCCTCAAACTCTTCCAAAAAATAGAATAGGGAATACTTGCAAACTAATTTTATGAGGCCAGCATTATACTTCTACTAAAGTCATACAAGATACACTAAAAGAAAATTACAGTTAAATATCCTTGATAAATGTAGATACAAAAATCCTCAATAAAATCTTAACAAGCTGAACTCAAAAGTAAATTAAAAGCATCATACACCATGATCATGTAGGATTTATTCCAGGGATTTATGGATGGTTCAACAGCTGCTGATCAATCCATGTGATATTTTATATTTACAAAATAAAGAATAAAAATCAAATAATCACTTCAATGGATGCACAAAAAACATTTGGCACAATTCAGTATACTTTCATGATAAAAATTCTTAAAGATCTTAAATATAGAGGAAACGTACCTCAACAAAATAAAGGTCATATACGATAAGCCCAGCTAATGTCATATTCAATGGTAAAAAGCTGAAACCTTTACTCTAAAGTTAGGAACAAGACTAGAGTGCCTACTCTTAACAATTTTATTCAACATAGAACTGCAAGTCCTAGCCAGAGCAATTAGCCAAGCAAAAGAAATACAAGGTATCCAAATGTGAATAATAAATTAAATTGTCTCTATTTGCAGATGGCATATTATTACATATAAAAAACCTTAAAGACTCCACCAAAAAAATGACAATAAAATAAAATACTATTAGAACGAATAAATAAATTCAGTAAAATTTGAGATATAAAAATCAATATACAAAAATCAGCTGTTTCTATACACTGATAATGAAGTGTCATAAAAGAACATTTAAAAAGCAACAATATTACAATATTAAAAACAATAAAATACTTGTAAATAAATTTATCCAAGGCAGCATAGTTTTCTACACTGAAAACTATGTTATCAATGAAAGAAATAGAAGACACAAATAAATGAAAAGATGTTCCATGCTCATGAATTGGAAATATTAATATTGTACAAATGGTGTGCCAGCAAAAGCCATTCACAAATTCAATACAATTATTATCAAAATCCAAATGGCATTTTTTCATTGAAACACAAGAAAATTCTAAAATTTATGTGGAATCATAACAGACTCCATATATTCAAAGCAATCTTATGAAAGGGGAACAAAGTTGGAGACATCACACTATTTCATTTCAAACTACATTACAAAACTATAATAATCAAAACTGTATGGTATCAGCATAAAAACAGACATATAAATGAATGGCAGAATAGTGATCCCAGAAACAAATTTATGCATATATCATCAGTTAATTGTTAACAATGGAAAAAAGACTATATAATGAGGAATAACAAGTTTTTTCAATGAATGATACTAAAAAAACTGCATAGGAACATGTACAATAATGAAACTGTACCCCTATCTTAAACCATACATAAAAATCAACTAAAAATTGAACATAAGACTTAAACCCATATAACTCTTTGAAAAAGACATAGAGCTAAGCTCTTTGACAGAAATCTTGGCAATAAAATTTTGCATTTGTCACCACAAACAAAGGCAATAAAGGCAAAAACAAACTATTGGGACAACACTGAATTAAAAACAAAACAAACAGAAACCTCTGTACAACAAAGAAAACCATCAACAAATGAAATATAACCTACTGTATAGAAGAAAATATTCGCAAATCATATATCTGATAAGAGTTTAATATCTAAGATATATAAAAGAAACTCATACAATACAATAGCTAAAGGAAGAAAGGGAGGGAGGGACAGAAGGAGGGAGGGAGGGAGGGAGGGAGGGAGGGAAGGAAGGGGGAGGGAGGAAGGGAGGAAGGAAAAGAAAAAGAAAAAGAAAAAGAAAAAGAAAACGATTTGATTTAAAAATGAGCTAAGGACCTGAATATGCTCAACACGACTAATCATCAGGGCAATGAAAATGAAATCAATGTGAGACATTACTTCACATCTGCTAGAATGATTCTTAAGAGATGTGTTGGCAATGATGTGGGAAAAACATAACTCTTGTACACTGTTAGTGAAAATATAAACTGGTGCAGCCACTATGGAAAACAGTGTGGAGTTTCTTCAGAAAATTAAAATAGAATTAATATATGACCCAGCAATCCCACTGCTGGTTATATATCCAAGGGGAATGAAAACATGTTCAGAAAAATACCGTATTTTCTGGCGTATATGATGACCGGGCGTATAAGACGACCCCCTAATTTTACAGTTAAAACATAGGTTTAGGCCTATATTCGCTGTATAAGACTACAGCCTCAGAAGTGGGGGGTAGTCTTATACAGCGAATATAGGCCTAAACCTATGTTTTAACTGTAAAATTAGGGGGGCGTCTTATACGCCGGAAAATACGGTATATCTGCATTCCCATGTTTATTGCAACATTATTCACAATAGCCAAGATATGAAGAAACATAGGTGTCAATTAACAGAAGAATGGATAGGAAGATGTTATCTATCTTTCTATAGCTATATGTCCACATACCTATAAATAGATATATACACAGACATATATATACATACATATACATACATACATACAGGTATATATAAAATACATAGAAAAATGTGTATTTTTATATATGTATATACAAAGATATACATTTATCTATTATGTAAATATTATAGCTATCAATATAAATATTTATATACCTGTATATTTATATAATATATCTAAATAAAACTATACTTATATAAATATATAGAGATATTAAATTATAAGAAAATGGACAGGGAAGCGGGGGTGGCTCAGTGGGTTAAGCGCTCACTTTGCAGCGCCAGGGACCGGGGACCGAATCCCGGCCCCGGCCCGTGCAGAACCATATGCTAAGCTGGGAGCTCCCCCAGTTCAGTTCTCTCTCTGTCTCTGTATCTCTCTCTCTCTGTCAAAAATAAATAAGTAAATAAAATATATTTTAAAAAAAAAGAAAAGAAAATGGATATCTGCCATTTGTGACAACATGGATGAACCTTGAGGATATGGTGCTAAATGGAATATGTCAAAGAGAGAAAAATATACCATACATTATCACATCTATATGAAATCTATATAAACCAAGTTTCTAAAAACCAAACTAAAATGGTGGGATTGTGGGGTGAGGGAAAGCAGGTATAATGGTCAAAATGCACAAACTTTCAGCTATAAGATAGTACATTTTGTCAATCTAATGTACAGTATGGTGATTCTTATGAATAGCAACTGCTAATAATTCATAATATAATTCATAATGTAGTTAACAGTACCATATATATATTATATATATTATATAATATTTATAATTATATATATTATATTTCATTTGTTGATGTTTATATATATATATATATATATATATATGTACACACTTCAGAGTTGCCAAAAGTAGATCTTACATGTTATAATCACACAAAAAATAAAGATATATATGTGACTAATGGAGCTGTTAGCTACGGCTTTGGTGCTGATCATTCTGCAATAGATAAGTACATCCATTAAACACATTGCTCTTCTTAATTTACATAATACTTTGTCAACTAGGTCCCAATGAATCTGGATAACATGAAATCTCAAAAGCTTGTTAAAAATAAGTAAATAAAGAAATAATTAAAAATAAATAATTCCTTTAACATAAAATTACAAAATATTGTTTATTGAATAGATATCAACAAAACTAAACAATGACTCTACATATCATTTACAAATGTTAGTGATAACTGGGTGTTTATTTCAATTTTTGATGTATGAATAATTATGTTTGTAGTCAGCCTCTTTTAAAAGAACTTCTGTATATATTTGGATGTATGTACAGCAAAATGTGTTAAAATATGTTTTGTAAATACTACCAGTCTTTATACTTGACGAGTGGAAATGGTAGGACTGCTGCTATATTGTTAAAATGTGTTACAAAGAATCTGTATAAAGGTGTACCTAAATCCAAAAAATGAGATCAGTGAAAATATCAGCATGCAATTAGAATAGTGAAATGACTTCTCTACATCTATGTTCTAAAAATAGTAAATTAACCACAGCTTTGCTTTAGTAAACACTCATCTGGTGGCTAACCTAAGTCTTCCTCTAAAATTAGTGTGGCATTTACTCTGTAATTTTGGTTTGATGTGCGATACAGAAAAGCATTTGAGAGGTCATTTCACGATTTATATTTGAAGTGGTGTGGAAACAATAACAATTATCAACTCTTCAGTGGTACTCAATGCATGCCAAGCGTTGTTCTAAATTCATTAGGTTTGTTCACTAATTTAATCCTCAAAAACATAATGATCAAGACAAATCAGAAAACTAAGGCCCATGGGAGCTAAATAAATCCCCTAACCCCGTACAGCTCAAAAGAACTAGAGTCAGCATCTGAATTCAAAACTGATGCTTAGAGTCAGTACTTTTAATTACTACAAAACACAAACATGGCAGCATGCTGGGTGTTGCCTGATGAAACATCAGTGAGATGGCACAGTATTAGCCTTCAACCACAATCTGAACAGACTGGTTATGAAAGTATTGTACTATGTATATGAGTCATAACCAACGGATGAGAAAAATGTCTCTACCCTCCTGGCTTGTATCCTAAAGAGAAAAACCTTGATTTGTTTTTAGATTTAACCAAACAAGCCTTTAATGACATGGGAACGACTGTCAAAACAAAGACAGAACTGCTCTCCTATCTTCTTAATTAAAAAAATATTTATTACAAAAGAAATATCGCACACATATACACATTCAAAATCCTTTCAAATAGATTGAAATCAGATAGAAAGCTCCAGTCAAATCCTTTAAACAATAAAATAATGGCTAAGCAAAATATTATTTTGCAAAAGATAATGTACAACTCATCAGTAGTCTTAATTTATTGCTTTATTCTTCATTTAAATCCCATTCTAAATTGATATTTATGTAGCACGCTGCACCTTGAAATTGGACTAATATACCCAAATGAGAACTTTTCATTTATAAATTTTTTACCAAGGTATCATTAATATGGGATATCTATCTATCTATCATCTATCTATCTAGATGCACATATATATATGTATATATGTGATCATTTTTCCATAAAACATTTATAAAGTTATATCAGAAACAAAGGGTATTCTCAATACCAGGACACTCATAGAAATAAAACCAGAAACCACAGTACTTCATTTTATCAAATGTTTTTTTTTTTTTAAATGATTCCTCAATCACTTTCTTATCAACAGTAACAAACTTTATAAACCCTGCACATCAAGTATTAGCTATAATGTCAGTAAACTGAAAGCAGGCCTTCACGGAGTTAGCACTGATTCTCCACATCTCCAATTATAACACTTAGCATTATAATGTATACTTATAGGAATCTGAAAGAATCAAAATTCTAATATGAGCCACTTTCAATTAAGCCACAGTGGGCATTGACAAGTATCACACTTTGCTTGTGAGCAATCTAACTCCAGAAATTTTAATAACTAGTCTAATGCCCTGCTTAGCTGAAGTCACTTTGGCCATTGGTTTAGATGTCTTTCAAACAAGGCAATTGCAACGTTTAATGCTGCGTGCCAGATGCTATGCTGGGGCCGCACTCTAAACGATATACTAAATTTTCCTTTCTCCACAAGACCTAGACATCATGTGTCCTACACACATGTACCACATCCTTTCCCCTTATAGATCCCATTTATATCCTGCAAGTATCATGAAGCTGGCCCTGAATCAACACTGAATCCATGTGGATCATACACCTGTTTGAATCCACAATAGACTTGGCGATCTTTTGGAGCAAGCCTGGTACTCAGCATAAAGCTTAGAGTCCAGTACATAGATACATAGTAAAGAAATATTTGCAACAAACTAAAAGCATATTTTTAGCCATGCATATAATATGTTTAAGCTGCTTCATATATTGTACTAGAATGCATATTCAATTACCCATAAAAATAATCTAGAACAACATATTTGCAACTTAAGCATGATTTCAACATGTTATTATGAGAACATTCACTATTTTGCCATCATTTGAAACTTTCTTTATAGCCTTAGAAACCACACTGCACAAAGAGTGGCAGTAACAACCTCTGGACTTCATAAATGAAAAATATGTGGTGGGAGATTAGCTATTTGACTTAGAAAAGTCTAGTGGCATGTCCTCCCATTTCACATATGGACAAACTGAAGAGCAAAAGATGAACTGACTTTATTAAGAAATACTGGCAAATAAACAGCTGATTGCTGCTAATTACTTTGATTCTTATGTTCCCTGCTCTTATCTGGGGGCTGTTGCTTTAGGAAACCAAGCTTTTGCTTCTATGTGAAACATGTGTCATTACCGCAGTTTCATTTATTATGATTAAGAAATAAATTTTATCTCCTTTTAAATCTGTGTGATTTTGTCTGTGCATTTACAGATGCTCTTTATTTGAGAGATTCTTTTTAAATGATCAGTTCTATTGTGTGACTTTTCAGATACCTGTAGGCAAAAGAGCACTTAGCTGAACATCTTATTTCGCTGACCAGAGGCTTACAGGCATGTGACCTTACTAAAGCCATTTAAACTCTGATCATAGTTTCTCTCAGAACCCATACAAAGACATTTTATCTGTTCAGCTTAATGCATTGGGCTACTGTGAGGATCACCTGAGATAAATTCTATTAAAACACCTCTCTAAATTATAAAATCTTCTACCCATATAAGTTATAATAACATATAATAGCTTCCCTTACAAATATACATGGGCTGTTTGGAAAGTATCCAGCCATGTAATATGAAACATAGAGGCATTTATGGTTGAATTTATTTTTCCAGACAGCCCTAGTAATACAATTTTAAAAAAATATTATGTTTGTATAAGTGGTTTTAGTACACATTAAATTTATGACTAGGAGTAATTTTTTTTCTCATAACAGTTGTGTCTTTGTTGGTCCTTCTAATTAATTTTTCATGATGGCCTTGAAATCCTAACTCTGTAGATTAATTTTGAAACTTAGTTTGCTTCCCCATATTGAATCCATGTCCCTGCATTTTGATCTTGTCCAAATCGCCATGCTCTGCTTCAATACTCTGAACATCACCAAGAAAATGAGTTTATTATCCTAGCTACACCTATGATTCTGTCTTGCTGAAAGTTTATGACTTCAAGTTTTTGTTAGAATATTAAAAAAACTTACCCTCTTCAATATTTGGGTTGACTTTCCCATTTGTTCTTCTAATAAGTTGAAATTGAGTTTAAAAAATATCCTTTTCTTGAGTATCCCTACTCATTAAAAAAATAAGTGTATATAAAATAAAAATTTACCTGGGTAAATTTTTTGTGAGGTTTCTCATTCCAGGGTTTATGTTAAATAGATACATTGACTTGGCCTGTAAATTCCAGTATAAAATCAAAGATAATTTTATAAATAATTTAGAAAATTTAAAAGTAGTTTTTTGATAATTTTCTTAAATACATTATAATAAGTGAAATAACTTGCACAGTAGTTTAGACATTTATAATTTTATGACATAAAAATGATGAAGGCTATTAGAAATCTTTTACAATATTATATTTTTTGAGACCTTAAAAGAGGATATTTAATATCTAAAGGACAATTCTCATAATGCATAAAATAAATTTACTTGTTTTTCTAAATATATCCAAATAATTAAATGGAATTCACTAGAGGGAACTTTAACATGAACCTGCTTTTATGTCTTTGCCACTGTCAATAATGCTTCAATGAACACTGGGTACATATGAGAACAGCCTGGAAATTATCCAGTCATGTAACTGTTCTCGTTATGTTGAAAACGGCTGTATTTTTTCTGGACAGCCCTTGTATACCTTTACAGAGACATGTTTTCAGATTTGGGTAGATATTTAGAAGTAGGATTGCTGGGTCATATGGTAATGCTATTATTAATCATTTGAAGACCCTCCATACTGTTTTCCATAGTGGCTATACCAATTAACATTTCCACCAGCAGTGCACAACCTCTACAACACTGTTATTACTTGTCTTGTTGATAATATAATGCTAACTTCAATATATGATTGGTTAAATATGTAGTACATGTACCCAATAGAACATTACTTGGCTATAAGATGAAATACAGGCACTTGAGACAATACAGTTGGATACTAAGAATATCATGCTAAGTGAAATAAATCAGAAAGAAAAGTTGAGAATCATAAGATTTCACTCAGATGTAGGATGGAAAACTGAAAGCAAAAAACAAATTAGACAAACAAACAAAAAATCACAGATACAGACAACAGTGCAGTGATTACCATAAGGTAAAGAGGGAAGGGGGTGGTGGAAGAGGGAGGGGGTATCTAATATTTGTTGATGGAAGGAGACCTAACTCTGGGTGGTGAGCACAGAATGCAACACATAGAGGATGTATTACAGAATAGTACATTTGAAACCTATATAATTTTACTAACCCATGTCAGCAAAGAATTTTAATAAAAACTAAAAACATAAGTAAATAAAATGAAGCTGTTTTTACTGATTGTATTTTCAAAACAGTTTTATGCAGTTTTAAAAAATATGTAACTATGATCAATGCTGGAAAACCAATGTTACGAATCTGGGGAGGGGCCTCTATTACAGTAACAGTAATTGCATCAACTGAGAATAAATTCTTAAAGTTCAAACTCTAACATAAAGTATATTATCTCATACTGAGTCAGTATAAATTTTTCTGTGTGGAAACCTTTTAATCTGAAGCACATATATTTTTAGGAAAGCAGGTCTTCAGATTCTAACAAAGGTTTGGAATAAGGGCTGTGGGGACCTCGTTGTCTCTTTCTCTCCCTCTTTTTCTCCCATCCACCCTCTCTCTGCACCTGCCATGGTTATGATACACATAACTTCCACTGATCTAAACACCTGAGTAAATATTAAGTTTATAACTAATTACTTCAACAATGTAACCAATATACAACTTTCAATATATTTGTTATTTTGTATAAGGTTGAATTACCTCTAATGCCTCAGAACCAAGGCAGGGTGAGACAAATCCAAAGTAAATACATCCACTCAGACAAGGTTATTTTCAAAGAATTTTCATTAACATTATTAGTGAAATTCAGTCTCCATAGGACACTGGAAAACACTAATTCCATGGATATAAGTTTAATAGAAAATATTTCATCTTGGTTTATTTTTTTAGCAATATGTCTAACAACCAAAACATTTTCCATATTTTCTTTATTTAAAAGCAACAGTGAAAACATGAGGTAAAGAGACCTAGCAAATGAGGAAAGGAAGATGATAGTTGAGAATCTCAGTAAAATTTTCCTGATTTTACTACAGACAAAAATGTATAATATTAAGAATCAAATATATAAAACATATATGTCTGATAGTATCAAATTAAATTGGGCAGGTTATGCTAACATTAGCCATAAGAAAAGTGAGCTAAGTTTACATGTGATTGTTCACTAATACATTCAGAAGTATTCCTAGTTACAGTGACATATTAATTATTATTTGTATTAATAATATTAGTGTTAATATTATTTTAAATATTATTTTTAATTCCTTCAGCTAAAAGAAGCAATATGATATTGAACTAAGTATCTGAATTTATATTAGATGCTCTTCAGGCACTTTAGACTTCCACTGATAGTTTTCTTTTTCTTTTTTTCTCTGTATTTACCAGTGTGCTATGTTTTGAAAGTATCATTAAACACACATATTGTAACACATAGATGAAGTACTGTAGAATCGTGCACCAGGAACCCATGTAATTTTTATAAATCAATGTTACCTTAATAAATTTATCAATTAAAAAAATAGCAAAAATAAAACTATTCTTGTGGCATATTATATTAAACACACTTATCTGTGGTGGTTATTGTAAAATTCAGATAATCACTGATAAGCCTCACTTAAACAAACTAGTTAACATGGTAATACTATATACTTGTTTTCAGTATCACACTAATTATGAATTCAGACTAACAGTTTGTACTGTAGTATAGAGGCTCAGGCCATTAGTAGATTTTAATTAAATGTAAGTCTTCTAGTAATCAAGGGCTAATTAATTTTTAACCCAACTATAAAATAAAGTTGCTCATTAATGATGAATACACCCATATTTTAACATTAATATTATAGAGATATTCATCTATATTATGAATTTTGGCTCTAAGTAAATAAGAAATGAACTAGATTTGTTAGACACTATTTTGGGAAGTTTTGTTTTTTTTTTAATTTTTCTTTCTTTCCTGATCTATTTTGTTCTGTTTGCTAGTATTAGAAACCTAGGGTTGCACTGTGACTTGAAAAATAGGAGCCTTGCCCCTTTCTCCTTTTGATTATGTGGTTTGACAACCTTGTATTACAATATTAACTCAGCTCCATCTATCAAGTCCACTATCAAGTAGACTTCAAGCTAAGTTCTTGCTTGAATTCACCCGGAAAAATTATTGATTAAAATAAGGTAAGCAAGAATAGCTGCCATGACACCAAAGTGATGCTTTGTTTTTCCAATATTTTTATTGTGGTAAATAAACATAACATTTAACATCTAACCATTTTTAAGTGTACTGTTCAGTGGTATTAAAAATATCTGGGGAAGCCGGGATGGCTCAGTGGGTTAAGCGCTCACTTTGCAGCGCCGGGGACCGAGGATCGAATCCCGGCCCTGGCCCATGCGGTCCCACATGCTGAGCTGGGGTGTGCCCCCAGTTCAGTTCTTGCCGGGACCTATGTGGGAGGCTCCCGGCCCGGTTCCTGCCCTGCGCAGCCCTATGCCCACCTGTGGAGTGAAACTATGTGGAAAAACTAATATCAACTATGGAGACTGCTCTGGGCCTTCCCCCTTCTCTCTGTCTCTCTCTGTCTCTGTTTCTTTCTGTCAAAAATCAATAAAATATATCTTAAAAAAAAAACAACACATCTATAATGTTGTGCTACCATCACCAGTGTCTAATTCCAGAACATGTTTCATCTTATAAAACTAAAAATCTATATCTATTAATATATCACTCCCCATTTTGTCCCTTCCCTCCAAATACATACAACCATTATTTTACCTTCTGTCCCTAAGATTTTGACTCTTCTAAGTAACATATAAGCAGAGTCATATAGCATTTATTTTTCAGAAACTGGCTTATCTCACTTAGCATAATGTACTCAAGGTTCATCCATGCTATAGCACATGTCACACTTTCCTTTAAGACTGAATAATATTTCCCCCAAAATAATCCAATTAAAATACGTACAAAGACTCTGAATCAACATTTTATCAAAGAAAACACACAAATAAATACAGGTGTATAAGAAAATGTTAGGTCTCACTTATCATCAGGGAGGTCTCACTTATCATCAGGGATATATCAAAAACAAACAAACAAAAAAACACCTACAATTGGATACCATCTCACATCCATTGGGATGGCTACTATTAAAAAATCAAAACAAAACAAGTGCTGGTGAAGATGTGGGGAAAAGAGAACTCTTCTTCACTGTTGGTGGTCATTGAAACTGGTATAGCTGCATAGAAAACCATATGGAGATTCCTCAAGAAATTAAAAATAGAACTACCATATGATCTAGCAATTTTACTTTGGGGCATACATCCAAAGTGAATGAAATCATACCTCAAAGAGATATCTGTATTCCTGTGTTCATTGCAGCATTATTTACAATAGCCAAAGTACGGAAACAACCTCATATGTGTCCACTGACAGATGAATTAATAAAGAATGTGTAACATGTTTTCCAGGGTTTGGGAGGGTTATAGGTGGTGTGCCATATTATTTACCCTTAAAAATGAAGAAAACCTTGCCATTTGTGAGAACATGGGTGAATCTGGAAAACATTATGCTAAGTGAAAAGATCCTGACAAAGAGAGATACTGCATGGTATCACTTACATGTGGAATCTAAACATAATAATAATAATACTAACAATAGAAACAAAGAGTAAAAAGTAGTTACCAGGGATGGAAGGTGGGGGAAATAGAAAGAGGTTGGTAGAAGTATACACATTTTCAGTTATAAATTGAAAAATGTTCTGAAAATCTAATGTATACCATGATGGTTATAGTTGATAACATATTGTATAATGAGATTAGCTAAGAGAGTAGAATTTAAGTGTTCAAACCAAAAATAAAAAAAGGTAAATATACTAAGTAATAGATGTACTCTTTAACTTGATAGGGAAACCTGTTCATAATATATATATGTATTAAATCATCAAATTGTATACTTTAAGTATCTTATTTTGTTAACTATACCTCAGTAACACTGAAAAAAATAATAAATAAAACAGAGGGTAAAAGTTGATCACTGAAGAAAGCTGAGAACCAGGAATGTGCCTGGTAAATAGCTACCGGTAATTATTCTCTATTGTTTACTTCATCTCAGGGGCCCAGCAACCCTGAAATTTTGGTAGTCTTTTTCCAATTTAAAGGCAATAGTACCAATTTCCTGGCTTTGATAACACACCATCATTGTGTAAGATCTACTAGGAGAATCTGGATAACAGGTACACAGGGCCTCTCTGTACTATTTTCACAACTATTGTACATCTATAATTACTTCAAAATAAAATGATAAAAAAATATAAAAGATCTCATCACTTGTAAACAAAGATAATTTTACATCTACCTTTCTGATTTGTATACCTTTTGTTCCATTTTATTGCCTGGTGGCTCTGGTTATAACTATGTTGAAGAGAAGTGCTATACTTGGGAATCCTTGACTTGTCACGGTCTTGGAGAAAAAGCTCTGTCTTTCACCAATGATTATGACTTTTGCTGTGGGATTTTCATATATAGCTATTATTATATTGAGGTCGTTTCCTTCTATTCCTAGTTAAAATATTTTTATGAAAGGGTTTGTGTTTGTCAAATGCTTTTCTGCATCAGTTGAGACAATTAATTGTGTGTATTTGCGTGTATGTGTTTCTTTCACTTTGTTAATGTGAAGTTATTATATTGACTGATTTTATTAATAAATAATCCTTTCATTTCAGGGATAATTCCCACATGGTCTTGGTGTATAATCCTTTCAATACGTTGCTGAATTTGGTTGGCAAGTATTTTGTTGAGGATTTTTGTATCATTGTTCTTAAGTGATATTGATGTCTGTATCTTTCTTAAAGTGTCCTTGACAGGATTTGGAATTAGGATAAATCTGTTCTCAAAGAATGAGTTAAGTGTTCCTTATTTTCAATTTCTAGAAATGTTTAAGGAGAACTGGTGTTATTTTTTCTTTCAGTGTTCGATAGAATTCAACAGTGAAGCCGTCATGTAAAGGCCTTTTCACAATTGGGAAATTTGGGTTACTGATTCGATCTCTTTACTAGTCATAGGTATATTTAGATTATCTATTTTTTTCATAATTTAGTCTTGGTACATTTTGGGTTTCTAAAGATTTGTGCATTTCACCTAGGTTACTGAATTTGTTGGTATGGAATTTTTCATACTTCTATTAGAATAATCTTTATTTCTGTAGAATTGATGATAATACTCCCACTTTCATTTCTGATTTCAATAATTTGAATCCTCTCTCTTTTTTTTCTTGGTTCATCTAACTAAATGTTTTTCATCTTTGTTAATCTTTTCAAAGGCTCTACTTTTGGCTTCATCAATATATTCTATTGTTTTCCTATCCATATATATATATATATATATATATATATAAAAATATATAAATATATATATGAATATATATATTTATATAAATATATATATAAATATATATATATTTATATAAATATATATATATATATAAATGAATATATATATATTAATTTTTCCTTGTCTTTTGCTAGCTTTGGATTTAGGTTGTTCTTTTTCTAGTTCCTTAAGTTATAAAGTTAGGTTCTTGATTTGAAATCTTTTTTTTTTTTTAACATATTTACGGCTAACAATTTTCCCCTAAACAACGCTTTCACTGTGTCCTATAAATTTTGATATGTTGTGATTTCATTTTCATTTATCTGTCCTTTTATTTTCAAAATTTCCTTGTAATTTCTTCTTTGATTCATTTGTTGTTAACTGTGTATTCAATTTCCACTGATTTGTGGGTTTTCCATTTTCCTACTATTATTGATTTCTAACATTAGCGCATTGTGGTTTAAGAAGATACGTAGCTATCTATCTTGCAGACCTATTGAGACTTGATTGCTGGCTGAACATATGGTCTATCCTAGAAAATGGCCCATGTGTAGTTAAGATAGATGTCTACAATGTTGTTGGATAGAATGTTCCATGTCTATTGAATCCAGTTGGTTTATTGTGTTGTTCAATTCCTTTATTTCCTTTCTTATCTTCTGTCTATATTTTTATACACTGATGAGGGTGAGGTATGGAAGTGTCCAAATATTATTGTAGAACTATTTATTTGTTGCTTCAATACTGCAAATTTTGATTCAGATATTTTGATGGTCCGTTAATAGTTGTCTAAATATTTATAATTGTTTGATCTGATCTTCTTGATTTACTAAAACCTTTATAAATAATTTCTTCTTTGTCACCAGTAATTTTTTTTTTTAATTTAAGGTCTAGTTTGTCTGATATTAATATAGCCACTTCTGTTTCCTTTTGGTTATTTCCATGGAATACAGTTTCCCATCCTTTCACTTTCAAACTTATTTGTATCTTTGAATCTAAAGTCTGTCATGGAGAGCATGTAGTTAGACCATTTTTAAAAATATATATCCATTTTTCTAAACTTTGTCTTTTGGTGAAAGAGTTTATTCCATTTACATTTAAAATAATTACTGGAAAAAGAGAATTTCTGTTATTTTAATATTTGTTTTCCATATGTTTTATGGCTTTTCTGTCTCTCGCTTAAAGAATTACTATCTTTTATCTGTTTTGTATCTGTTTTTGTCACCTGTTTATTTTTTGTGGTGAGCCATTTAAATTATTTTCCCAGTTTCTTTTATGTGCACTCTATAGCTATTTTCTTCATGGTTACCATGGGGATTACATTAAACATCCTAAAATTATAATACTCTGTAATTTGAATTCATACCAGTTTAAATTAACTTCAATAACAAAAAACTCTGTTCCTTTACAACACATTCTCAACCCTTTCAGTTGCTCTTACAGAATTACATCTTGTATACTGTACGATCAAAACTATAAATTAATATTTCTTTTAAATGCACTAGTTCCTTAAACTATGTAGAAAAAAAGTGGAGGGTTGCACAAGTTTTAGACTAAGACTTAAAAAATATATTAGTCTCTTAATGTAAAAACCAAGAAGTAGAGTTAACTGTTACTACAAAAATATACCTTTTTATCATTGTCTTTGAAAATATGAAAAATCTGCTAATAATTGCATTGAGGATTTCTCATGTGTTACAAGTGGTTTCTCTTCTGCTACTTTCAAAGTTTTATCTTCTAAAATTTTGAAGACAGTGTGTCTCAATGTGAACCTCTTCGAGTTCACCCTACTTGGAATCTGTTGAGTTTCTGTTTTATTTCTTTCATGAAATTGGCAAGTTTTCAGTCATTATTTCCTCTAATATTCTCTGCCTCTTTTCCCTTTCTTCCCTTTCTTAGACTCTCACAATGCGTGTGTTGGTTTATTTGGTGGTGCTCCACACTTCCCTTAGTTTCAGTTCACTTGCCATCAACCATTTCTCATTCTGTTACTCAGACATGATATTGTCCTTGTCTTACTTTTTTAAACTACTGTTTCTTCTGCCTGCTTGAATCTGATTTAAAATTTTTGTACTTAATTTTTTATAAGTTACAGTAATGTTCAGTTCCAAAAGTTCATTCTGGTTTCTTTTTAGGTTTTCTATGTCTTTATTCATATTTATATTTGGTTCATGTCATTTCCCTAATTTATTCCACATTTTTCTTTAGTTCTTTGAACATCTTTAAGACAATTTTTATTTATTTTTATTTTTTTTAAGATTTATTTCATTGTTTGTTGAGAGAAGGTGAGAGAGAGAAAGAGGGAGAAGAGGGGAAGGGCCAAAGCAGTTTCCATAGTTGTATATCATAAGTTGTAACAGTTTCATTCCACACAAGTGGACCTGGGGCTGTGTGGGGTGGGAACCAAACAGGGGGCTTCCCACATGGGAGGCAAGAACTTTTGCCTCCATGCCATCTTGGTAGTTACCAATTATGCTATGGTTCAGTACATGGATTTGCACAAGCTGGGTCCAGGATTCGATCCCCGGACCTTGTGGTTGCAAGGCAAGTACTCAACCTGTTGAGCTATCCCAGTATCCTAAGGCAATATTTTAAAAGACTTTGTCCAATAGCTCTATCATCAGGTCTTTTTCAGGGACCGTTTTTTTTGGGGTTTTTTTCCTATTGAATATGCCATACTTCTCTGTTTCTTTATATGCCTTGTGTTTTGGTTTTGGTTTTTATTTTGTTTTGTTTGTTTGTTTGTTAGTTTTAGTTTTTTGTTGTTTTTTTTTTTTTTTTTTGGTTAAAAACTGAATACTTTTAATATGCTAACTTTGGAAATCAGATTATTCCCCATTCCCCAGGGTTTGATATTTTTCCTTTTTTGTTTTTATTTCTTACTCTTTCTATATATACTTTTTTGTTGTAGGCTCTGATGATGATCAGCCTGAAGTGTGAACTTAACACCTTCTCTGGTCTTCTTCAAGCTTATACCTTTCATTTGCATGCATGTTGACTTTCTAATCTCCCCCATGTAAACAGTCATCTTTGAACATTTGGCTCTTTAATATTTGGCTTACAATAGGAAAAACAAGAAAAACAAGGATGGAAAAATATAAATGTTGGTTTTTCAAATGCCTTGGAAGTCACTTCAGACAGTGTGTGTGGGGGGGGCGGGGCATGGGGGCACATAACAATGGGAGGAGGCACACCTGCAGGGACTGCCTGCTTCTCTGTCTTCACCCTCTAGGACAGGGGTGTCCAACCTTTTGGCTTCCCTGGGCAACACTGGAAGAAGAGCTATCTTGGGCCACACATAAAATATACTAATGATAGCTGATGAGCTAAAAAAAAAAAAAAAAAAAAAAAGGTGGTAAAAAGAATCTCACAATGTTTTAAGAATTTGTATTAGGCCATATTCAAAGCTGTCCTAGGATGCAGGTTGGACATGCCTGCTCTAAGATCCGAAGCAGCAAACGTTATCAGAGCACTCATTTGAAAAATATCTGGAATACGGGTTTTTTTTTAACCCACTCTGACACCCATACCCTGTGAAAACTGGTGTGGGAACATATGTACAACTATGTGTAGTGAATTGGTGTGTGTGGGGATCGGAGGTGGAAGTTGGGGCGGGGTGGACAGTTGTTAGTGTGCTAAAAGGTGAAATTGAGCTAAATTAATTGAAACTTACAGTTAGTCTCCCTTTGGATGTTGCAAGTCTTCACTAGAATTCAGAATCACAACATAGTTACATGGATTAGACAGATTCTGCCAGTGAAATTGACTGGGTGGGGGAAGGATTTCTAGGACTTCCTACATTGCTTGCTTCTTCTGAAGCAATGCCTTTTGTCTTAAAGCAATAGTACTTTTTGAGGCATCATTTCTTACAACAAACTTTCTACAAAGTTTTGGTCCTACATTATGGGTCACATACAATAGCTTTTTCAAGTCAAAGGCACTGAATACTTTGGGGAGAAAGGGCAAAAGCCTAGAAACAAACATCAAAACCAATATTATATTATTGGATACAATGTATGTGGTAAAGATATCAAAACATGTCTAGCAAAAAGAAATAGAACTTCAGGCTAATGGTGAACTCTGGGGAGAAAAACCCAGAAATCAATACACAAAGAAAGAACAGAAGAGCAGAAGCGTAGAGCTTGACTTTATCAAATATATATATATATATATTTTTTTTTCCCCCCTCAAAATAGCGGTCTAAAGTATTTTATAGAAAAATTTTGCCTCTTCTTTCTGACAAGAGATAATTGGTTATTAGCAATACTAATTTGTAATTTTATATGTTTACAATATTATTATAAGTAAAAACAAAACAAGAATAATAAAAAATACTAAAACATTTAAAATATCTAGTATCAAGGATAGCAGGGAAATCAATTTGACTTGCTGACCAAGTTGTTGGTTACACAGTTATTTTCCAAATCAGCAAATTTTTGATTGAGGACATCTTTAAAACAATTAAAATATGTAGGCCACAAATGGATTGTTTTGTCAGTCTAATAACTCATTAGAAATAGTAGTTCATTGCTTTGATTGATAGCTTAGTGCTAAAGCATGATAATGAAGAAATAAAATCAAGTTCACTAAAATAACTTTATCACTCTGATTAATTTGGTCTCAAAATCTCTTCCCAATACCCATTTACCCCTCAAATGTTATAGCTCCTGAACGATAACATTAAATTGAAGATTTAAGCTATTTCATAGGGAACAAAAGTACATGCTGCTTTCTTGTTCCCATCATCCTCTTTCTCAGTGTTGTTTTAAATTTTTAGTGATGCACAAGATTATAAACCCATCATTTAAAAATAATTATCCATCACAAAAAGGTAATAAGAAATGTACTTTTATTATTCAAACATACCAACCTCGATCTCACCTCAGGACTTTTGTACCTGCTATGCCTTCTAAGATTCTTTTCCTTAGAATCTTTTATTGGATCACTTCTTCCAACATCTGACATTTAAGTATGACTTCCTCTTGCTTAGTATGAGAGGCCTCTTGCTCGCAATTTGCCAACCACTCTCTTTTCTTACTTATACTCTATCCATTACCTTGTTTCATTATTTTCTAGCATTTGTTATCCGAAATTAAATGTATATTTAATTACAACATATCTGTTGTAATTTTTACCTCCCTCATTAAAAAATAAAATCAATAGAAGAAAGTTCATCATATTTGTTTCCTAAAGTATCTCAACTATGTCTAGAACTATGTGACATATAGCAGCCACACACACACAAAAAAAATCTATTCAATCATGTAAATGCTTGTATCAAGCAAAATACTGTTTTACTGATGGATAGGAGATAGCAATAAAAGTTGCAGAAAGTAATTTTGGTGAAATAAGTTAGAGGAAGACCGTTTTCTGACCTCCTATTAATGCTTTGACATGACATGCCATTTACCGAAATAAATACAGAGCCAGAGTAGCTTTGAGAAGTAAATTGATGTCATTTCTATTGGGTTTGATGTCCAAAAAATAAACAGAAAATGTATAAAACATATATAGTTACAACTATTGATTTGTAACCCTAGAAGTTAAATAAGTGTAAGGATATAAGTGTTGGAGGTTCTCAAGAGTAGAATGTATTCCAAGTCACAGGAGTGAATGAGGTCATGCAAGGAGAATATAGCCAAGAAGAGAAGATGATCAAGGGCAGAGCTTTGAGATATACAAGAAAATGGAGGTCAGCATATAAACTGAGGACTAGAGAGATAAGGAATAAATTGACAGTCTGGTAGTCGATGTGAAAGACTAAAGATGTGGCTTAGAGGAAAACTAACAAGAGACTATTAGATTGAGGAATTAGACGTTCTTCGGTGACCATAAACAAAAATTAAATTAAAATCTTAACCAGAGTGATATCAGTGAATATAAAAATTGAAATAATAAATTGTAAGGATGTGGGTAAAAAAAAGGTGATAGGGTGCTATTTCTGATTAATTTGATATAAAGAAAAGTGAGAACTAAAAGATTGCATCAGGGTGCTGGAGACAGGTGATTGAGTCCTTGTTCCATCAACAGATGCAGTAAATTCAGATATAGGAATAGTTTGCAGTGATTGTGAACATAGCAACAAACTTGAAAATAGCATAATAGTGCACATTTTTTTATTCCAGATAAACCTCTTTAAAATACTACATATGTCAACAAGAAACATGAAAAGATGCTCAACATTCCTAATCATCAGGAAAATGCAAATCAAAACCACAGAGATATACTCACACCTGTCAGAATGGCTGTCATGAAAAAGATAAAAAAACAGTAAGTGTTGGAGAAGATGTGGAGAAAGGGGAACCCTTGTGCACTGTTGGTTAGATTATACATTGGTATACCCACAATGGAAACCAGTATGGTGATTCCAAAAACATTAAAAATAAAACTACTGTACAAACCAGCAATTCCACTCTGGGTATTGACCTGAAGCAAATCAAAACAATAATTTGAAAAGATATATGCATCCCTATGCTCACTGGGAAACTGTTATAATAGCCACTATAAGGAAGTAACCTATGTGTCCATTAATAGATGGATGCAAAAAGAAGGTGTGCTACATATATACAATGGAATATAACAATGCCATAAAAATAATAAAATCTTGCCATTTGCAAGGATATGGATGGATCTAGAGAATATTATTTTAAGAAAAATAAGTCAGAGAAAGACAAATAATGTATGATTTCACTTATATGTGTAATCTGAAAAAACAAAACAAAACAAATCAAATCATAGATACATGGAGCGAACTGTTGGTCGCTAGAAGAGAGGGGGCAGGGGTTGGGTGGAAAAGGGGAAGGGGATTAAGTCCAAACTTCCAGTTATAAAGTAAGTCATAGAAATGTAATGTACAACAAAAGGAATTGAGTCAATAATATTGTAATGACTACGTATGGTAACAGATGATTACCAGGCTTAATTAATATGGTGACCGAGTTGTAGGGTATATGATTGTTGAATAATTACATTGTACACCTGAAACTAATATAATGTTGTATGTCAACTATAATTAAAATAAATTAAAAAAATAAAGTACTATACTTTGCTATCTTAAAAGATAGACTAGTGCATAAAACATAAAAAATATAACTCAACAGAAACTCATTTTTAATCCATTCTTAGCCTAGTAGCTAATATTAATTTCTAATAAAAATACTAGTCACCAGATTATTCAATGATATTACAGAGATCCTTTCTCCTGTTTTCTTAGGATCTTAGGTGAATAAATTTAATAGAGTCATTCCTCTTGGTTTGTCTACAGAATAAAGGTATAATAATTTCTTGAGGCTATGTAAACACATTGAAAATGAAATTGAGATTTGAAATTAAAGTGCAAATCACTCATCTTAGTATTTGAATATATCAGATGAAATATGCCCTTTAAGGAAGAATAAGGAACCATAGACAAACTAGAATTTCAGATTTGGTAAATATCTTTAGACTTCATGTAGCAGTGCTATCTTTTCTTCTCTTTTGCCACTGAAGAAATATTAAAATTCCTGTTAAGATTTAGGTAAAGACTTAATTCCCAAGAAATGTTTTGCTATGTACTTTTTCAGGGTGGCTGAAAGCACTATGATCCCCCCTAATTAACAAGTATTAAAATGATTTAAGCTAAATAAAGGGTGCTGAGACAAAATCTATTACTCGATTCTCATAATTTTGATATAACTCCCCAAAATGAATGTATGTGTACCCACCCCATACACAAATTTTTTATATCAGCCTATCATTTAGGGCATGTTGATACAGTATTAGGAAATGTAAACAAGCCCCTAATTTATTTATTTAGAACCCAGAATTCTTTAAATCTAAAGCAACAGCTATATAATTGAGTTACTAGTTTTCTTCAATTATTACTAAATGTATGATATACAACAAAATAAAATGTTACCTTTGCTTATATTCTCAATATAAAATTAGAAATCTGAGAGCCTGATGACTATTAAACAATATGTAACCTGGAAAAGAATAAAATTTTCCTCTCATTCATGCAATCTTAACAAATTATTTGGGAAATCTCAGTGTTGTAAACTCATTTTGTAAATGGTACACACTTGCCATACATTTCTCTGAATTTTTTTCTGACACAGTAACACTTTAAAGTATGGTATGTGGTTTTATGCAACATACTTCTAAGTGTCACAGCTCTTTCACCCTCCTGTGGAATTTATAATAGATATTTTCTCCCTATTGTAAGCTAAAGAGAAGTTATTTGCCAACTTGGGAGGCCTACACCATAGCTGAGAGGAGCCTTAAAAATTATAGGCTAATATGCCTCCTTATTAAGTTGATATTTTTAACAAAATCAATGCATGATATCTAAATTTGGAAATAACAGGTTACAAAATTCTTGCAACATTTGTTCCTCCAACAAATTTACAAGTACTATGTCGCACCTTAAATCTTAATATGACATCGGAACGATTAAACAACAAGAACATCCCTGAGGAAAAGTACACACCTACCGAAAACTTCACTGAGACATGGATGCCAAGGAACTACCGGGAAGAAAAGGGAGCCTTCCCCATGTTAAATAATGAGCTCCACGAATTTCTCTTCCCGTGTGTGTCTTGTTGTTTTTTGCTTTACCCAATTAAAAGAGGATTATTCCACCCCACAGTGTATTTGGGATTAAAATTGCTTGATACATTCCGTTACAAATGGCAACTGCATGAAACTTAATAGAGTGGATGAGTAAACATTCACACCTTTACAATATTCCTTGATCCTCTAATTGTGTTGAAAACTAAAATGTATGTCACCGAAACACAGAGGATTCAGAAACGACCAGAAGAGGAGAGAGAATGGTATGATCACAGAAAAGCAACGCTTTAATACAAATCGATGATCTTTAACCAAAAGGAAATAATATCACATACAAATTCTACCCTGAAGGTAGAGACCACATGCTGTGTTTGTTAAAAGTTCACAATTGTTCTGCAACTCCAGAGAACTCAATATTTTCTTAAAATTGTAAACATTTTCATTTCTTATAGCAAATGGAAATTTTGGCAATTTAATCTATGATTATCAAAAATTGGTATCATTGAGTATTTGACTGGGATACATATTTCCACGCAATACTGGCAGAACGAATTTAAAATATTTTCATATCGCTATAGATTTTTATAGCTGAAAAAGCATTAGAGATCATTAGATGCTTGTTTTCCAGTTGATAGATCAAGAAATGGTGTTTATGCTTTTGGTAATATGATTTAACAGAATTTATTAGCTCTTAAGCATATTTTTCAATGTTTTTCTCATTATTGAGACTATTAAGAAAAGTGTACATCTAGAATCATTAGTATCAACTTCAGAATGCTCTAAAAATTAAGAACAACTAGTGAAATTACTATTTGATTTAAGCATTTTTAGATCGGAGCAGATCCAAATGTCAGTGTTGACCCAATTCATAAGCAATATAGCTCTTCTACCCTGGTTCTGGTACAACTGAATATATATAATTCCATTTTGATGCATTTGTATTTGCGGTGGACAATTTTGATGTTTTTTTTTCAATGTCAGTTGAAACTTTCCTTAAATCTATCTTAGCATCACACTTACACTCATAGTCATCTGAAATTTGAGAACACATATTTTGTGACCTGACCTAGTCATTTCACAGTGACTTCTCTGAATTTTTCTTCTGTCATTTCTTTGCCCTTCATTTTTTTAATGGAGATAAAGATGCAAGAACCTATCCTACCCTGCATACCAATAAAATTCATCATACACATTTTATTTTACATGTATTTCCCCTTTAGGATAATTCCTGGTATTCCCAATTTTAACTTTCACTGCCTTTTGAAGCAAGCTTTTGAATTTTTTTTAAATAGGAAATTTGCTTATGGTGCTGAGCCAGTAGGATTGTACTTAGTAATGAGGTATTTATGTAAAATTTTCTTTGATTAAATAAAGGATTGGGAAATGCTCAGAATAGGGGAAAGAAGTCAATATATGCTATCATAAAACAGCTATATTTGCCACAGAAATATGCATATCTGAGTAACCGTGTTTCCACTACACAGCGTTTGTTGAATGCAGCAACAACAACAACAACAACAACAAAAATAACAAGGAAACAATGAAAGAAAGAGGGGGGAAGATACTAAGAAAGAAATAATTGTATTAAAAAACTTGCTTTTCTCATTACTTTCAGGTACAACTATATGTCTACTGAAATGGTATTTGTTTCAAGAATCAGTGGATGCCTGGTAATCCTATCATTTAGACTGCAAAAGTGTCACTTCATGTAAAACCAATTCATTTACCGTAGTTGGGACATCATTTTGAATAATCTAGTTTTTTCTGGAATGACCACTGATGTTGGGCTGAATTTGCCTTAAAGAAATCAGAAATGGCATGAAACATAAATTCTGCTGCAAATACTACACACTGCCTGTTTTGTTTTGAGCAAATTATATTAAAACAGTCAGATTCTGATACTATCTATAAACTTATGAGAAACTTATTTTCATGTAATGACTTAAATATAATATATAATAATAATAATGACAATGGTAATTACTCGTACATATATACATATACAGTTGGAAATATGAATCAAACACTTAAGTACCTATGGTACTGCAATATTGAAGTTATTATATGTACACAATTATTATATGTCTGTCTTGCATTTACTTTTGACTATTTTGCATTATTTTTTAATAGATGAGAACATCACTTATATACAATATAGTTTTTAAACTGATTGTTGACCCACCAAATGATTTCTTGAAAATAATGTCTTGTGTATAGATTTGCAAATAATTGCTTTGGGCTTCTGGGGCAAAGTAGCTAAATAAAATGTCTAAAAACTCCTTGAAATAAGTAAATCAAATAGTGAAGTAGCATTCCAAATTAAGAGATACACACACACATACTTGCATATAAAATAAAATTTAAATGACAGGAGAGACCTGCAGAACAAGAACCAATAAAGATACATACTCTCATTTCTCTTGGATAATAAGTGATAATTATATTTGTATTTTCAAAATCAGGTACAAATATAAATGACCCTGCAATTAGAATAGGAAATACACATGAGACTGTTTTAATGGGTTTTAATGTAACATTTTTGCATCTATAAGGTTGTTAATTTCTTAGTTTAAGTGCAACTTACACAGTGAAATACTGTGAAGGTGACAGTTACATCACCATTGAAATAGCAGAGCCATACTTGTTATATATGTAAGTTCTTTAGAAAATGCATTATTTTAATACATATGAACTCTATTAATTTACTGTTAAAAAAAAGAGAAAATACCTACGATATTGTAATTATTTCTGTTATTACTCAAGTGGTACATTGATTTAGACTTTTACTTTTTTATATAAAGCAGCTGAACCTATGCAGATTTGTGTATCCTGGGCTGGGAAATCCAAGGGCAGGAAATAAGCTAAAGAAGTAAATCAGCATGGTGTCTGCAGTGTAGGCATACCACCGATTTTTCACTTCTATCAGTATATCTTGATCATGACTAAAATTTTGTGGGCCAAGCCAAGAAAGGTCACACATGACAAATTTTCCATTAACTTTTTGGGCCCTTGGACCTCACTGAATGGACGTGACAGTAAAGCCTTCAGAGTAGTACAGGTTTGTAATGACAGTCTGGCTGTGAGACAGAAACTAAGCACGCTAGGTCAGGACAGAAAACGGAAAACTAAAAGAACATTAGAATGCAACCTTTTATGTTTTAATTTTCACATAAGGACCATACTATGAAGTTGGTACAAAATCCCAAGTGGGGCTGTCATAATAGAACCCTGTGTCCAAAGTCAGTGACCTTTCTAGTGCACTTTCCCTGTGTTGATGACAATTTGACTGAGATCACAACGCAAAATGTTACTTTTTATTTCAAAAAATTTAAATTATTATGTAATGTGCTATTACAATAAAATACAATAGTAGACAACAAATTAATGTCTTTAAATAGATTGCAAAAGAAATGATTGGGGCTAAGTTATAAAAGCAAACACAGTAATTGTATTGTGATTAATTAAAGATAGAAAATTTATATGAATATTGTGCATAGTTTTGGGCTTCTTCAACTACATGCATGAGTATTTGACTTTCCAATATATTTTTATAAATCTCTCAGGTTGGCATTTCTACCCTCTACATATCTTCTGAAAGAGGTATATGTTTTAAGAGAATATTTAAAAATATTTATGAATACATATCAAACATGTAGAGTGAAGATATTAAGGCTTTAGCAACTTAATTTATTGTGATAGATTGATAATTTTTTAATTTTCTGGACAATATAAGCAGATTATTGAAAATAAGCAAATGTATGAATTAATAGTCTTTCATCTATCATCATTAAAAATGTGTTATACATCTTTGTTAATCATTTAGCTAGCAAAAGTGCCCAATACATCATATGTCAACTGGTTTGAATTATGCTAGGTCTTTAGTACTAAGAACAATGGAACCATATTCCTGTGTCCTTGACACTGAGGTTGAGTGACATCAACTCTCCTTTGTATCCCCTATTCCATTAAAATAATATTAGATGACCTTATAAAAGATAGTCAACTGCTGTGGTTCTGGTTAAATCCCTAAAACTTAGTATATAAACTCAGACTTAAAAATCTCTCTATAAAATAGAAGTAGAACTCTCCTTTACAAAGAAATACTTGAGCCAAAGGTTTGTTTTACATTTATATAAATGTGGCATGTTGCATTTGTCAAAAAAACAAACAAACTTCATAGCCTAACAGTAACCTTTTGCTATGCTTTATGTAGTGCTGTCCTGACAAATTGTCATGCCGTTCAGCTGAACAAGACTGATGACACAGCAAACTGCCAATGCAGAGCATAGGGCAATATACCCCTCAATGAACTCCAAATAACTTCCCAGGGCTGGTACCAAAGTAGTCCCTCTAGTATTTTGACTTATAGGCTATGAAATAACAGAGACACAATTCTAAACATAAAGTAGTGAGTTAAAAAAAACCACAACTTTTCTCTCAAATGTGTTTTATGTGACTGTTTGTTGGTGGGTAGAGTGAGTTGTTTGTAATAATTTGGAAGAAAAAATTAAATATGTGGAAGCATCTTCGATGTACAAAGAGAAAAATCTTGTTTACAAAAGTCCTTATTCAATGGAAATGTATTTGATTGTGTCATTTAATCAGTAATATTAAATTTCATAACCATATCATGATTTTTAGTTACTTTTATTTAATAGCCTGCAAACACTTGGATGTTTTATCCCCTCCCCTTTCCCCCCCAAAAAAATAAAAAAAATAAAAAAAATACTTCCATTATGTTTTTTCTTCAATTACTCATTTTCATGTAGGATACAAATTGCGTACATTAGGTACAGTAGACTCATTTGGCTAAAATTTTATGCTTGGTCCTTAAACATTGACATATGCAGAAGAATATATACAATTTTATGTTTGTGAACAGTTTTGGGTTTTTTTGTTTTTTTATTAGGGGTACAAAATTTTAAATCTTCTACTTTGATTTTGTCAACCTTTTGAATGATTGTAAAGATTGATCATTAGCACTGCTACACAGTTACCTTCAGAAGCTTCCCTGAGGAAGGTGAGGGCTTAGATGATGATGGAGAGAGTCAAGGAGAAGAGAGTAGCCAGCTAGACTCACATTATTACGATTCAGTAATGTCATAATGCTGCAATGCTGCTGTCTGTGAAGTCGAGATGTGCGCATACTCCTATGAAGGGCTCATCATGAGAAAGGAGCTTATCAGTTGAGAAGAAACCAACAGCCTGACCTTTCATAATGTTGTCTAACAAAAGTGAAGAGCATACATATGTTCATGTCTGTGTGCATATCTCTATCAAACAGAAAAATACACGCACAAAGATGCACAAAACACACATACAGAAACAATTCCTTCAAAGTGTGCATCTTTGAAGAAAGAATGTTTGTGTGTACGTATACATATATACACACAAACCCACTTGCTTCAAAGTGAATCCTTGAAGCAAGTGTATTAGTTTACAGCATTCAAACCCTCCTCTACATCATAACCATTACTCCATTTCATTATATAGATAATTATTAATATTATTTGCCATTAGGCTACTTTTTATGTGTCCTTTATTATTTTGAACCTGCTTGAAACAACAAAGTTGGAAGTACACTTACAATATTTTTTCTTGAATAATTCAGTAGTGTGCAGAGGTCCATTTAGATAACTCATCAGGAACAGAGTACTAACACAGCTCTGGATGTTTCACAAATACATTCGACTAAGTTGCACGTTTTAAAGAGGCTGCTCACCAGCGGCAAGAGTACAGTGATTCTACCAAAAACTCCAGAGTTCAGGTGATCAATCAAGTGTTAAGATTTCTGAAAACAATAAGTAAATTTTCTTAAAATGATCACATATGCGTTGGGACTAACATCATCAGTATATTAGTTATGTAGTTTAGGTGGGAGCTATAAACTCTTTGAGATTTTATAAAAAGAAAAGAAAATGAGAAGGAGAGAGAAAAGAGGACAAGATAAAAGAGGAATCAAATGAATAAAGAGAATAGTGTTACTATTTCTATGTAAATGAATGATAGATAAAGTATCAACAGCATTAGTATTCATAATTAACATCCAAAGTTGTAAAATCCCCCCTGAATCGGTTCAGGTAAGTATGATTTCCTCCTGTCTTTGATAGTGTTCAGCCATGCTAACTTCCTTAACATTGTACTGATATAGTATATTTAAAATATATGTGCATATGTTATTTCCTCATGATACAATATGAATTTCTTAAAAGGAATTTCTTATTTAATTACTGGTACCAAGTATTTTGTCTGCTCCAAATAGGTCAGTAAATATTTATTTGTTAAATGATTAAATAATTGACAGATTAAACATGTTCCATTTCATTTCTAAGCATAGATGAGTGATTTGTATCTTGATCTACTTTTGGTGACTTTTAATTTTACTATGTTTCTTACTTTGAATTAATGTGAGTGGTTTCTAAGCTATTTAATACTACTAAATGTTTATTTTCAGATGTGTTTTTTTTGTTGTTGTTTGTTTACAAAGATATATCTCAAGTCTTGTCATTTAGATTTTACTAACTGTAGTTATGGTAACACGATTTAGAAAGCATTTTAAGAAACATATTATTGAATTTACCAACTAAGGACCATTTTGCACAACACATTTTACTAAGACCAAGGAACACCAGCCATTTATGTCATACTGTGTGCACGCACACACACACACACACACACACACACACACACACACACACACAGGTTAAATAATTTTGGAAAATACTTTTCTGCTATTCATGAGTTCAACGACAAATAAAAACTGGTGATGTAAATCCTTAGTATAAAGATATGCTTCCTTTTCTGCTTTCAAATCACTAAATAATACTCTATAATTTATATGAAACTATATTATTTAAATCAAGTGCTGTTATCTTTAGAGATCATAGCTCAAGGAGAGAGTTTAATTTTAAGAAGAGACATACATGCAGAAATTTCTTACACTATTTTCTCAATTTTAAGGATAGTTGCCTACATGTTGCTACCTATTTTTGCATTAACCTATGCTGCTATGAGTTAATATACTATGGGACTATTTCAATATTCTTCATTTCTTCTGTCCTTTGATTATACATATATATATATATATGTGTGTGTGTGTGTGTGTGTGTGTGTGTGTGTAGAAAGAGAGAGAGAGAATTTTTAGAGCAATAATATACTGTGCAATGTTATAATGTTGGAAGCACGTAACCGCAATTGTCCAAACCCACAGAATGTGCATCACCAAAGCTGTTACCTAATGTAAACTACGGTTTTTGGATAAATTATGATGTGTCAATATAGGGTGATCAACTGTAACAAATGTACCACTCTGATGGGGGATATTAATAGTGGCAGAAACTTCAGTCTTATGAGGAGAGGGAGGATATGGAAAGTCTTTGTAACTTCTGCCCATGTTATAGTGACCTAAGCATGTTCTTAAATACACACACATACACACACACACTATATAGATACAGAGAACAAAATGACAGTCACCAGATGAGAAGAAGGTTGGGGGGATGCATTTAAAAAGGGTAAAAGAGATCCCATATGGATTGCCAGTAATTAAAATAGTCATGGGGATGTAAACTAGAGCATAAGGAATATAGTTAGTAACTCTGTAATAACTATATATGGTGTTAGATGGAAACTAGGCTTATTGGGGTGACCACAACCTAAGGTATACAAATGTCTACCAACGAGGTTGTATATCCAAAACTAATATATTGTATGTCAATTGTAATTTTAAAATAAATTTTAAATATTTTTAAGAGATAGTATGAAAGTCTAACTTCTAGTATCTCATGATATCATGTTATTTGGAAATAGAATTTTTTCAGAGTTAAACCAGTTAAAATGAGATCATTAGGTTTGGTCTTAATAGAATCTGATTAGTGTTTCTACAAAAAAATAAAAATAAAAACAAAAGAAAATTTGAATACAAAAAAGGACACCTACGTAGGGAAGACCATGTGAGACAGAAGGAAAACACCATCTATGAACCACAGAATGCCTGAAGTGACCAGAAGCTAGGAGAACGTCATAAAATTGATTCTCCCTCAGAGCCCTCAGAACCAACCTTGCCAAAACCTTGATTTCAAATTAAATCTTCCAGAAATGTGAGACAATACATTTCTAGTGTTTTAGCTACCCCTTTTTAGGGGGGCGGTTTGCAGCAGTTCTAGAAAACTAATTCACCCCTTTTCTCTGGATTTGGTAAATACATCTAATTGCTTTGCATAAACACATGTCATAAATTTCCAGTAAGTAGAATATAATCACAAAGCAAATGATGAACTAAGAAAAGGCCACGGTACACATGATCTAAACAGAGATTTAGAGTGGATGTTCAATGTCAATGAGCACTTAGAAATGAAATGGTCCAATGAGAGGCTGCTGAAGTTTTGGGTGGGAAATTAAGGAAAAGAATAAATTTACTGAGAGGGAAAAAAATATGTAAATTATATGGGGGTTAATTAAGGTTAAGTTGGAAAGTAAAACTCTTACAAGTCATGATTCCTTAGAATAAAGAACAGACTCCTCTAACCAAGATGGTGGAACTTTTCACTAAAGTCCATAGAATTAAGATTTCCTAAATACAATTTTGAGAAATAAGAAAAATCTGCCTTAATAATACAATGAATTCTGTATTTGGCAAAGTTACAGATCCTGCAACTAGATTGTACTCATATATTGTCATCAAAATGAATACGAGAATGAAGATTCAAAAATAACAACCCAGAGAGTAGACAGTAAATATAGCTCAAGGAATACTGAATAGAGACCATGAGCATTACTTTTATCACTCCTAGCAACACTGAATGTGTTGAACACCTATTTGGGGGCATACACTAAACTTGACAAATAAACACTATTTCTCTTAA
>PVKE010007797.1:0-49545 GCA_004027555.1 Craseonycteris thonglongyai
ACCTCACTAAGCAGACAGCCCTGCCCTCCTTTGTCCCTACTGCATATATACCGCTGTAACAGAAATAAAATTTGGAGGCTTGATCAGAATCCTGTCTTGCCTCCATTTCTTCGTGTCTCCTGTCTCTTGTCCTTCATAGGTTCCCCCTCGAGCCGCGTTGTCATGCCCCGCTGGACGGGGCACAATTGCCCGGGCACAGTTATCTATAGCTGGACAACTGCCAAAAACATTTTCAACCTGGAACTCCCCTCTGAATTCCAGGCAAATATGAGTAGATTCAGCTAATTTCTGTCCTTCATTTTACTTGTTTAATAGTCACCCTGAATTTCACATACAACCAACTTTTAATTTCCTCACCCAATATCTGAGACATTCCTTTTCTTTTCCATCTTGGTAAATAACAACAATGTATGCAGTTGTGAGATGTTCAAATTTTATAAATCCATGTAAATTTGGAGTACACATGAACCAACTCTTGTATGGTGCTTCATTTAAATACACATAGGAGGAACCGAACAATTTAATAACTTGAGAATAACCAAAAATTGATTCAGTTTTTACTGGATACTTCTGCTTACATTTGTGATGCGGTAACTTGGATGGAATTAGTCTCCCAGAAACAAGTCTTAATATAATAGCAATTTGAAGGCATTTGAGATGAATGTAGTCAGGACTTGAGGGCCCAAGATTCTAGAGGGAAGGGAAATTCATTAGGGTAAGCTCAAAATCACTGCAGTCTTTCTCCAGTCATTTCCTGAACTGAACTATAGGACATAGAAGTCTAACAGGAAGTCAGTGGCATGCTTACTTGGGGAAACAAAAAATAGGGTTCAGAGCAATATTCAATAGGCCAGTGATGGGGTAAAGGTTTAGCACTGGTCTTCCAGCCCCAGGGTTCAAGGATCGAATCCCAGCACCCCTCCCCCCCCCCCCAGTGGGGACCCATATGCTGATCCAGGGTGTGCCCCCAGTTTGGTTCTCACCTAGGCGAGATTCCTATGTGAGAGGCCCCTGGTTCTGCTCCTGCCCCAGTTGTGCTTCCCTTGTGGGAGGCCCCTGGCTTGTGGGGCTGTGGCTCCCATGCAAGAGGCCTCTGATGGTTCCTGCCCTGTGCAGCCCCACGTCCACCTTTGGAATAAAACTACCGTTTGTAGAAAACTAATGACATGTAACTGTGGAGACTGCTCTGAGCCCTCACCCTTCTCTCTGACTCTCTCTGCCTTTCTCTCTGTAAAAAAAAGAAAAGAAAAAAAGAAAAAGAAAAAAGCCACTGTTCCAGAAAAAAGTAAATTCCAGAGAAGTTAAACTAAATTTCTGTATGGAATTTCCCTTCAAATCACTTGACAGATCCCTATGAGCCTTCATAGAAAGAGTCAACAAACCAAGTGGCACATGGCTTATACGGGGCTAAAAGTCTGATCAGAGACCTTGGCAGTTTCACAAAGCTAGGGAGGAAAACATTGAAGTTCAGTGCTAGTCAGGAAGGAGGGGCTCTTGTAATCACTCCAAGCTTTCCATTGAGACTCTGAAGGGCTAAGCACTGCCAGTAAAGGGAAATCAGAAATAGACAAGTCCCCAAATCCAACTACACCTGAATTAATCCAATACACCTGTATTGTATATGCCTGCCAGAATAAGTCACGTTCTCTCAGGAGGAAGAGATCCTTGAAGAGCCTCCATGATTTGTCCTAGACAACATCTGGCCATCAAGAAAGATTGAAAACCAAAAGGAAGAAATAACAGATGATACAGGTATTGGAGTTACCAGATAAAAACTTTAAAACAACTCTGATTTTAGGATCAAGCAAAATAGACCAAAAAAAAAAGGAAAATCTCAAGAGAACCTAAATCTGAACAAAATAATCAAATAGAAATTCCAGAAATTAAAATATAATAGTTGAAATTAATTTAATACATAAGTTGATAGCAGAGAAGATACAGTATAAGTGGGGTTCCTAAACTAGAAGATAAGTGAATAGAAAACATCCACAGTGAAATGCAAGTAGAAAAAAATACAGAAAAGGGAAATGCCGGGATAGCTCAACAGGTTGAGCACTTGGCTTACAATTGCAATATCTTGGGATCAAATCTTGACCCTGGCCTGTGTAATCCCATATGCTGAACTGCCCTCAGTTTGGTTCCAACCTCACATGGCCCCACACCCACCTGTGGAGTGAAACAATGTCAGAACTAATGATGTACAGCAACTACGGAGATTGCTCTGGGCTCACCTCCCTTCTGTCTGTCTCGCTGTCTCTCTCTCTCTCTCACCTTGTCTCAAACAATAAAACATATATATATATTTGTATTTTCCATATATATATATGTGGAAACAGTTTTTTAATTAATGAAGTAGTGTCAAGCAATGAATTTAAGAAATTCCACTAACTTCCAGCAGGATGAACCACTTCAAGACACATAAATATTAAAACTGATGAAAAACAAAGACAAAGGAAAACACTTAAAAGCAACTAGAAGAGGATAGCATCACCTAAAGGTAAAAAACTAGAGAAGATAGAAGACAGCGAAAAAAACATATTTAAAATGATGAAAGTAAAATAATTAGTAACTTGGACATTTTAATCCAGAGAACAAGAAATTCAGAAATAAAGGTGAACTCTCATACACTGTTGATAGGAAGATAAATTAGTACAGCCATTATGGAAAACAGTATTAAGTTAATAAAATTAAAATGGAACTGCCACATGATCCAGTAATTTCTCTTCTGGGTATTTATCCTAAGAAATTGAAATCAGAATCTCAAAGAGTTACTTGCACTCTTGTGTTCATTGTAGCATTATTCACAATAGCCAATATTTGCAAATAACTTGAATATCCATTGATCATTGAATGGATAAAGAAAATGTGATTGTGACCAAAATGGATGGACATTAAGATTATCATGCTAAGTGAAATAAGCCAGACAGAAAAATCTAAAAACCATAAGACTTCACTCATATGTAGAATATAAAACTGAAAGCAACAATCAAAAACTCATGGATGCATTCGATAGTAGTGGTTACCTGAGGGTAAGGGGAGAGGAGGGTGGGAGAGGAGGAAAGGGGAGCCAAATATATGGTAATGAAAGGAGAACTGACTCTGGGTGCTGAGTACATAATGCACACACAGACAAGGTACATTAGAATTATATACCTGGAACCTATATTATTTTTACTAACCAATGTCACCTCAATAAATTTAACAGTAAAAACCAAAAAAAGAGAGAAAATCTGGTATATACAAACAATGGAATATTATTTGGCCTTAAAAAAGAAGGACCTAGAGAACATAAAGTGAAATATGCCAGACACAGCAACACGAATACTGTATGATCTCACTTATACGTGGAATGTAAATAGTGAAATTCGTAAAAGCAGAGAGCAGAACGGTGGCTGCTAGAAGCTGGGATCAAAGGGAGTTGATGGTCAAAGAGTGACGTTTCAGTTATACATGGTAAGTTCTGGAGATCTAGAGTATAGCAGAGTGCCTATGGTTAGCAACACTGTATTATATGCTAAACTTTTAAGAAGGTAGATCTTATGTATTTTTACCACAAAAGAAATTCTAATTATAGTTATAATAAAGAGGCTCACAGGAAACTTTGGAAGGTGATGAATAGATTTATGCCTTGATAATAGTTATGGTTTCTTGGGTGTAAATTTACCCCCAAACTCATTTAATAAACTCATGTTCATTAAATACAAACAACTTTTTACATGTCAATTATACCACAAATAATGGTCTACTTAAAAAAAATTAAAAGGAAAGAAAGAATGAATTTAAGTCATTTTTCTGACAAACCAAAGCTAAGGAAATTTACAGTGAGACACCTGACTAAAAGAGATGCAAAAGGGAGTTCTTCTGGATAAAAGCAAGTGATTGCAGATTGAAACACAGGTAAAACAGGAAGGAATTAAGATCATCAAAACAGGTAAATGTGTGCATAAATTTAAAGTAATTAAGACTGTTTAAAACAATAACACTATCATGTGGAATTTTAAAATGCAGAGGTAATTAAATTATTTGACAACAGCATACATATGGCAGATGGTAGGAGGTGTGATAAATGAAATTAAAGTTTTCCAAGTCCTCTTCACGTGCAGAAAGTGAAAAAATATATATATCATTTAAGGTAGATTCAAATAGTTCAAGGATGCCTGTGATAAACTCAGTAGTAACCACTAAAATAACAGAAGGATACTAATAAAAGGGGGAAATGGAATAGGAGAAAGAAAAAAAAACTTGATTAAACCAAGAGAAGGCAAGAAAGGTGAGAAAATGAAACAAAACAAAAAATGATGAGATTTGTATTTAGTTGGAAGATTTAAACTCAAGTCTTCACTGGATTCTCTTAAAAATATCAAATGATTTTCAGTTCACAATACCCAGTAAACTCCTTATAATCCTCTTTTTACATCAGTCTCCCCATCTCCCACATACTCCACCACTAAGCTTATTAAAACATTGCATACAGCGGGGTTTAAATCCCTCATACCCCTCTGTTCCAGCAGGTATTTAAATGAGACCACGTTGAAATGAACTCTTCTCTTTAAAATGCTATTGCTTCCATATTATTTATCACTTTTCAATGAAATTTTTTGTACTTACGTAAATTTATCCATTAATAATATTTGCTCAGTATATATCAACCAAACCTCATTAATTAAGTAAATCTTGCAAAAAATAAAAGGTCAAGTGTAAAAACGAGAATTCTCGTTACCCGTCCTTAACACATGGCTCAGAGAAAAATGAAGATTCTCGTGAACCGTACGCAATGTGTTAAGACTCTTACCTTCTCTCCCACAACTCACAGACCATTTCTTTAATAACTGTACCTAAGTTGTGCATTATGAACAAACTTAACACATGAACAGATGTAATCAAAATAAAATCACCATATTTACAGATGTTCAGAAAGAAAAAAACTTTTGCAACTCACCGCAACCCCAGCCCCCGCCCCCTTTCCCTCCATGATGTAGATACATGTTGTATTCTTGCTTTCTCCACCTCAGGAAAAGATACCTATCCCCTGCTTGTGCTCAGATTCTGAACAACAAAGGAGACCTCTCAACCTGAACCAACAAGTAAGAATCTTCCTTTTTTGGGGGGGCGGGGGGGGGGACAGGTGGAGAGGGGTTGCAAACATTTATATTATAGTATTTATACCTGTCCTCTTTACATAACCTCTTTCTCATCCCTATTTTTCAAAGTCTACTTCTATATTTCCAGTACCATTAAATTAAGCAATATAAGCAGCAGACTACAGCAAACTCACTGAATTTCACAATTTAAAAAGTAGAGGAGATTCCTGTTTTCCATGTTCAATATAAAAGTAGAAGAAGTAACTAGAAAGTTACAGTATATAAAGTCATATTAATTTGAAAGCATTAACTTTCAAATCAAACTCTTGGGTGGGACTTGGCTTTGCTGGTTGACTGGCTGAACAGCCTTGGACAAAGTGAGCTCATACTTCTGAACCTCAATTTCTTCATCTGTAAAATGGAGACAATAAAACAATTGAGGTGAGGATTAAAAAAAAAAAAAAAAAAGATTATAAAATACTGTGCCTAGACCGTGATAGGTGTCCAGTAAATGTTAGTTCGCTACTCGTTCTTTGCACAGGTTGGTGTTTATTTTCATAACTGAACTAAGTGGATGTGATTTTTAAAATTCATTTGTGAAGTCCAGGCTAGCAAAGCACACACAATCATCTGCTTCTCCTCCATCTGTCTGCCAACTGACATTCTTTGTTGCTAATCTCAGACCAAGCCATATGTTCTCCGTATGGGAGACTCTTTCCTGCCCAGGTGGGGAAGCAGACACAATGATCTAATAAGTCTTTGCTGTCTCACTAGGGCAAGTCTTGGGAAAACTTCCAAACACTGAGAGGTTCTGAGGAGACACCACAAACTTGGGTGACTATGTTGTTCATCAAAAGTTTTTTTTTTTACTTTCCTTTTTCCTCCCTAGATCCCCAAACCATGTTTCAATCCTGTCATTACCTGTTTCCTTGTCTCTGTTTAGTCTAGCAGACAGGTCGAGACTCTGAAAAAGATTTCAACATGGGATGTCTGTGTGGTGTCAAGGACGGTATAGATGAAAAGTGTATATTAAGAGCTAGAGGACTGAGTTAAGAGTCAGGTTCTGATCTATAAATCCCAAACCTGTAGCATCCCAGTCAGAGGAAATGTGCTACTTTGAAAGGGATCAGAAAGGTAGTCATACAGACAGTGCTACTGGGTGGTTAGAGTTTAATATCACTATTAACAAGAAGTAAAATGTATGAGAAGTTAAAAAAAAAATAGTAGTGGATAGTGCAGAAGGATACACAGAAGGAAAAAATTATATTCAGTATAAAAAAGGAGGAAATAGCAAATTGAGAAGTGAATATTTACCTTTTAATAATGCTGTGGTTCACTGAATCATACATAAGTAAACATTGTAAACCAGAACATTCACATGACAATGACAGATTAGGGGACAAACCTCTAAAACACCCATGTTATTTTAATAGTTACAGAAAGCAAAAATGAAGCTTTCATTTTCTATTCTCTTAATATTATGCTCATTTTTTAAATGTTGAAAACTCAAGTTTAATTACAGGAAGTTAATTTATTCAATATAGTAAAATTTGGTACATATTAACCATCAAAACCATTGATTCAGAGTCAATATAGGTTTGGGAAACTAAATTGACTCCTCATTCTATCCCGTTACCTTCTACTTTCCAATCTTCCTCCTAATTCCCACTGTTGTAATCCCCACATATAACCTAGGTAAACTACTTAAAACCTCTGAGCCTCAATTTCCACATCCACAACATAGTAATTAAAAATCTCTGCCAGCTAATTATCTCATAGGGAGTGTAACAGTAAAGGCATTTTTACAAAGTGTTTTACCTCTTATGAAGAATTATACTAAGACATTTATTATCACACAGAACAAGTAGGGATTTATATATTCATTTAATTGGCCCCCTGCAAAGCGTGTGACAGACCTGACCTCAAACCATGTGATCAGGCTTTGGATATGCACCACAGTTTGGATCCGTGCACTTTGTGCTAGCTGGTTGATGTACCATCATTAATAATCTTATTCTAAGAAACTGTTTCTTCAGATTGGACAGAAAATCAGGGTCAGTTTCTCAAGGGGAAGATGTTATAGCTCACCAAAACCTTTACCTTCCTGCGTGCACAAACCTGTCCGAGGAAGCTTCCATCATTATTCCCAGCTCTTTCTGCCATATACTAGCTTGCATTTTGCTACCACTTCAAAGAAGTATACAATTAACAAGAGCACGTAATTAATGTTTATGCTATTCTAGCTCATCTTTACGCTTCTCACATGTAGAGACAGGCAGTACACACTTGAAACTTACCGTGCATCTAGTAAGTGTGCCACAGATCTTAATACTTTTCATTTACACATCTCCAAAAAAGAGAATTCAACAGAAAGGTGTCTGCAGCATATTCAGGGACTTATGGCTCTGAATTTATCTGAGGCTCTATTTTATAAACATTCATACAACTGTTCACAAATGTAGTAATAAAAATTACTTCTGCATTAGGTAGGGAGCTCAGTTTATTTACCATGTACAAGAAGTTGCTTAGTTTTACCCAGCAGGTCTCTACAGGGATAACAAAATAGAGAAAGAGAGATCTGATATTATATTAAAGTACTTCATTTCTTTCCCAAATTAGTTCTCCTCCTGGAAGATAATGCTGGATAGTTATCCATGTAATACTTTCATTATAACAGAATGGAGAAGAATTGCATTAGCCTCAAAAGAGATATGAACTGGAAAGGTCATTTTGTGATAATGGAATTCATCAAGGAGACAGCAGACACTGGGAAAGATTCACAAAAGATGTCATTTTCTCTCTCTGTCTGATTTTTTTTTTTCTGATTATCAAAAGACCTTAGTTCTTTACAAAAAGTATATATTTTAATTCACATGGAACCCTGCTTTAGTTTATCATTGGCCTCACAGAAAAGGCATTATATTAGGCATTGTGATCTGACCATGAATTACATTGGGTCATCAGGAGGACCTGAATATTTAACATTTAACAAAGAGGGTTTTCCATCATGTTTGATTCCTAACCATTTATATTCCAAAAATAGCTTTCCTTTTCAGACATGAAAGTACTACTGTGTGGGGATGTCCCAATCTCTAGGGTTCAAAATTTACCTCAAGTCTTTCAGGTTCTACATTTAAGATACCGTAAGTCTTAAACCTTGGAACTTAAAAGAATTTCAAATGTAGTTAAAAACAAGTTCAATATGTCTTGAAGCATTTCCATGGAACTCATAAATTAATTATCAGAAATATAGGTTTTTAAAGTTATTGGCAAAGTTCAGTTAAGCTTTACTAAAAACTAAACAACTTATAAACAGTTGAGATAGATCCTTCATTCTTCTCTTCCTGTTTCTAACGCGCAAGTTCCCTCATTTCCGACTTCTGTTGAACCTAACTAGCTATGTTGCCTTGAAAAAAGGATTTAACTTCTTCAACTTTCAGCTTTTTCACCTCTAGGATGAGTAGGATAATTCCTGCCCTATCTATCATAGAAATTTGAAGGAAATTACATGAGATTACGTGTCTAACATATAATGGCAGAGTGTAAATTGTCATTTATAAAATACTTTTCTTACTTTATTTTCTTCCTTTCTTTCTCTCCTCTTTCATTCTTTCTTCTTTCTTTTCTTTCTTTCTTTTTCTTTTTCTGAATCAAAACCCTAACTATCCCACCCCCAACTGTCACATTTTAATAAAACAAACTATGAGATATATGTCCTTCCTACTCTCATGCTCTCAAATCAAAGGAAAATTCTTCTCGGCACTATAGGGGAAGATGTATGTGGGCAGTTTCTGCTGTAAAGGGGCTGAGCCTGCCCTCCCTGCCACTGCCAGACAGATTTAGAATTTATGTGATGTCAAAGCAGTACCAGGAATATCTACATACTGAAACAGGGTAGGTTCACACGGGCAAGTGAGGGCTAAAGACAGATACCAGTGAACACATTCCTCTGTCAGCTATCTACTTCTCAGTCATCATCAACTCTCAGAGGCAAAGACAATTTCAATGCCACATTCTAGAAATGCCCAGCACACTGCAGAGAAGAATACTGCCCTGCCTCTACCGTTTGCTTCCTTGAGCTTAGCCTCAACTGAGGTTTTTGCTACTGTCAGTCAACCAAAACAAGTCAGCTTCAGATAGTCCAGTTTCATTAGGAAGCCATTTGTGTAAAACCTCAAAATCATGTGCCAATAGTAACAACTAAATAATGCTTTGGTATCCACACAAGCCTAAAAAAGTCTGTTTACCCGAAAGACTATACATGTGAAAACTGGAGCAAAATAGGGCAAGCAATTAACACAAAATTGGATGAAACAAAAATAATTATATCCTGGATCTTGAGGGAAATGAGGTTTATTTAAAGAGGGAAAGTAAAGTGATTTGTTGTTGTTTTTTTTAATTTGGAAAGAAATTTCAAGATAGTTTCCAGGACTTTCAATATTTTATGCATCAGTTCTGCTATTTTTTGAAAGTGAAGGTTACATATTTCCTTGATGATGGTATGCCCACTCACCTTTAGCTTTGTTAGTATCATTTGAGGGCTCATAATTGAGACACCCAGGAAAGAAAAGAGGAGAAGACAGAGGAGAATGATTTACAGAAGGACTTAGACAAGAATTACAAGACAAGGGAAAGATGAGTTCCAATGACTATATAGCTAGTATGAGAATATATATATAGTATGAGATGAAACAACATCCAAAGTGATGTTGACTGTGATCTGAACTGGATAAAAAGAAAGAAATAGATGAAAATAATTGCAAGTTAGTGAAAACTGAGTCAAATATTGCATGTACCAGCTACAAGAAACCAATATCCTCTAAAGAAAGTTTAGTTTGGAGGTCTGAAGCAGGCTGCTGATGGGAGGATTTATGTTTAAAGGACAGGTGAAGGTCTCAACAGCAAACTCAGCGCAAGTACAAGATGTTTACAGATCAGGTGTTCATTACTTGGGAAGTGCTTGCACTTCAAAGAATAATATCAATGTGGGAAACTTGAAAAGCCAACTGAGTACCCAGAAATATGAGTATATGTATATTAAAATGATGCTGAAAAGTTAGGACGCTCCTACACATTTGAAAAATGTTTTACACAAAAGTGAAAGTAAGCTTTGCAAGAAGAGCCCAGTAGAAGGAAGTGCAAATGTATTAACCATTAGGCTGATAATAGCATCTGGCATTGTTGGTTGTCATAAAATGTCTTGATATATTTCGGTGGTTAATAAAAGGACATTACCATGTGATAACTGATGGTTTTATACCACTGTCTGACTAGCTTACAAGTTGCTGAAACAGCATATCATTTTACAAGCACTCCAACAAGCAAGCACTAAAAGAATACTTTTCAGTATTGAGATTTTTAAGATACAGACTACCTTGCATACCTCCTGGCTTTGGCATGATTTGCCATCAAGAGGACTGTAGCTGAGACAGGCTGGGGCTTCCATGTGCTGGAGAATGTGATAGGGAAGGCAGAGCCCACTAACAGAGAGGGGAAACAAAGGAGATGGTGCAACATCAGTCTACCTATAGCAATAGCAGAAATGTCCTAACAGTTCCAGATTGTCTGTAAATCATTTCATTTGCATTTTTGACAAGGTTGCTATTAAACAGTTGGCATTTTATTAGTCAAATATTGCGTATAGGAGTAAGAAGCGATCATTGAGAATTATCCTCCAAATATTACTAAATATTGATAAAATCTTTACTCCAATATGGCTGATACTTTAGCTTCACCAAGTTTCAATTCACTATTTTATCAGGGAACCTGATAAAACAGAATAAGAATTATGTTTAACAATTAAATTCAGCTTAATGTATTTTACAAAATCAACATTCTGGCTAATAGGATTTCAGGTGACACACAAAACCCATCACAGGGCAGTTAGAGGGATCTTTTAAAACATAATTATTACAAATAAGGAATTAACTAGTTACTGTGCTTTTTGGAAATCTTGTCCTGTAGGCAAAGAGAAAGAAAGAGAGAGAGAGAGAGAGAGAGAGAGAGAGAGAGAGAGAGAGAGAAAGAAAAAACACTTACAATAAAGTGGTAGGAGCCCTTATTTTTACTGATATCATTAATAATTCATATTAGGGAAAGCTGGGATGGCTCAGTGGGTTAAGTGCTCGCTTTGAAGTCTGGGGGACTGAGGATTGAATCCCGGCCCCGGCCCCTGTGGACCCACGTGCTGAACTGGGATGTGCCCCCAGTTCAGTCCTTGCCGGGGCCTATGTGGGAGGCTCCCAGCCCAGTTCCTGCCCTGCGCAGCCCTGTGCCCACCTGTGAAGTGAAACTATATGGAAAATTAATGCTGTCAACTATGGAGACTGCTCTGGGCCCTCCCCTTCTCTCTGTCTCTCTCTGTCTCTCTTTCTCTCTATCAAAAATCAATAAAATAAATAAACAATTCATATTAAATTTATAATAGTAAAAAAAAACAACTAAATTATTTGGTTGCTACCATGCATTGGACCTTTTCCAGTAATATTCTCATTCCTCATAGCCACCCTGTGCAAAAAGTGTTAATCACATTTTTACCAATAAGGGAGTTAAAACACAGAGTGATTAACTGATTAATGTCACTTAAGATGGAATTTCAAGCCCAGATCGGTGTGAATTCCAAAGTTGAGCTTTTCCTCCCATGCTGTAGACATGTATTATAAATAGGATGGCCTTTGGAGTTTAATGTATTTACCTCATAAAAACTAGAAAAGTGGAAAGCTAAAGTATTTGTTTATTCTGACTAAAAAGTTAACCCATTTTTAGCGCGGAGAGTGTGGGCTTCCTATAAGGTGAGCAGAGACAGCCAGGAGTAACTGCGGCCTCTGCTTTGTTGACCTTGTTTCCCTGATGCTGCTGCTTGTACCTCTGAACAAGTGAAACAGTCAGCCCTTCAATCGTGTGGTCCTATGGAGCTGGAAAAATCAGGCTATAATTCCTGGCTCTGCCACTTTCTGACTGTAAGTGTATCTGGGAATAATACATTATTTAACATCTCTCAATTTCAAATTTCTCATCAAAATACAAGGAAAAGTAGCTGTGCCATGCGGAGTTGTCGTGATTAGGGACAATATAAAAAGTGTCTGAGCAGTGTTTGGGACATATTAGGAGAACAGAATCTGGGATGTCTATTATTCCTCCTAAGACTGAGGCTCTTGTTGAGGCTGAGAGCCCAGATTGAGGAACGCCTGGGGCAGACCTGCAGACTCTTGATATACCAGCAAATCCATCACTGGAGTAATTGTCCCTTGTTGTTACTTCAATTTTCTAAACAATATCAACTTAATGCACTTGGACTATCTCTGTGTTGTATGAAATTAAAACTTCCTGCAACTCAAAAAGAATTATCTTTATTTGAATCTTCTAACATGTGAAGAATCTTCTGTTAAAGCTCACCCCAACTAAGGGCTTCAGCCAAAGATGGGACTCCAGTCTTGGCAAAGAGGGCAGACTGTCCAGCCTGAGAAAAGTTGGCAGTTCAATCTCTGTCAACTTCTGCCGCCCATATATGAATTGGCTTTCTTATGTGGCTACAGCTGTTTTCTCTTTGAACTGTGTTGTGAGGGATACCCTGGGGCAGACCTGCAGACTCTTGATATACCAGCAAATCCATCACTGGAGTAATTGTCCCTTGTCGTTACATTAATTTTCTAAACAACATCAACACATGGAATATCTCTGTGTTGTATGAAATTATATCTTTCTGCAACTCAAACAATTATCTTTATTTGAATCTTCTAACATGTGAATAGTGTTACTGTTTAAACCATACGTTTTCAAATTAATCTTTCAGGGAATGTTTCCCATGGTGATACAGGAAAAAAGACAATAGGAAAGTAAAAATTGTTTTACCCACAATTACTTCAGAACTTCCCTGAAACTCATCATTTTCAAAAAGGGTTAACAGTTACATAAACACTGAGTATTATCTAACAAAGCCATTGTATACTCCTGTTTTTATTAACAGAATGGGTTTCTCCTACAACCAAGCCATTTTGGAAAACTAGAAAAAAGTTCATGCGTAAGAATCAAGGTGATGAAAGAAAATACATTTTAACATAGAAAGCCTATGTCATATTTAAGAGTTGGAGGTCACTTGCCTAGGTCAGTGCCTCAGCGAGCATGTGTGAATATCAGGTACTGTGGAGTACATAAACATTGTTATCAGATTGAAGTGAATGGAATTCTGGTCTTAGCTCTGCCTTCATTGCAGACTACTGAGAAAATCCCCAAATCTTTCAGTAATTTACCTTTCCACAATTTTAAGAAAGAGGAGTTGAGAAACTGTTGTCTACTCTAAATTTGTTGGAAGCGTCCTCAAATCATTCTCATTTAAAAAATGAGAAACTAAGATACAGAAATTTTAATTAAATTAAGCTAAAATGAAAACAGTGAGCCCTGTCCTATTTCCTGAATATTTGTCCTGGAAAGAAGAGGAATGTGTGCACAAAGCTTCTTGGGAAAGTTAAAACACGTATTTGGATGCATAAATTTGTTTCTGTTGAGAAGAAAAATGATCTTGAGTAGTAGAAGGAAGGTTTAAAATAGATTTTTTTTAATGATACTGAAATATGCTTTGAGGAAAAGATGTGTGGATTTCTCAAAAGAAAATTATCGAAAGCTATTTCTTTGTGTGGTTTAAGCGTTAGCTGAAGACAAGTTGAACTATATGACTTACTGAAGTTCCTCTGAACCTGGGGTCTTTGAAATTTAACCTGCAGCTTTCAGACCACACTGTTCTTTTCTACATTTATTGATTCACTTGAAAAACATTTGCTGAAGGCCTGCTATATGCTATGTGCTGGGTGAAGCACCGCGGCATACAAATGATCAACACAATGCAGTGAAACAAGGCGCCTGACCTGCAGATGCTCCTAGAGAGAATGAGGTTGCCGCCGTGAGCACAGGGCGTGCATGAATGGTGAAGTTGGTCCAGTCATCCTCATTGTGTTTTAACCAGTGTCCTGGGCTCCCCACCTCCAGCCTTCCTTTGTTCCTTGTCTTGGTACCCCCACTCAGGTCGGGACAGTTTTGCAGAGTACTTTGTCCAAACTTCCTCACTTTCTACCTCCTCTTCCCTACCATAAAGGTCTCAGATAGGACATTGAGTCTTATTAAATGCATTTTTAACAAATTTGCATTTCATAGCTACTCCATTGGAGGAGAGGATTATACTGTAAAAGATGATTTTATACTACTACAAATTAATGACTCCTTAAGATAACATACAGAAAATAAGGCAAAATGAAGAAAAGATATTTAGCCCTGATGTGGGAGATAGATGGTGAGAGGTATATGAGTAATTCTTGGTACTCTTTAAATCATACCATGATAAACTATATTCTTAGAAAGCCAGCCCTTTGTCTATTGCCCTTTTTCTCAGGATGCCAAAACTACTGCCAAATAGCGGAGACTCTATAAATTATCTGCCTAAGTATCTCGTACCAGCCCCCTACATCATCCTGAATAAATGACTGTTTTTTAATGCTGTATAGATTTCTGTTTCAGTGCAAGTATTTTACTTCTTTTGGGGATCCTAAAGTGTATGCTTCTATGATTTAAGTTGCAGTTATCTCAAGGGAAACAAAATACATGGAGCAATAAAAAAAGGTGTTGTTGAAATTCTGTTCTCCCCTTGCCTCTTCAACTACCACCCAATTCAAACTACACATAGATATAACCTAGGTCTATATCATTTGAACGACAAGTTAAAAATGCAATCAGACATCTGGATGTTTCCAAGTATCCAAGTGTTTGGCATTATGTAGACAAGTATATGGATGACAGCCAGTTTGTTAAAATGCTGGAGATAGTTTATGAAGACTCCTTCTCATTACCCAAAGTATTCCACAAAGGGCAAACTATCTTCACCCCAGTTTTCCTGTGGAAACTATGTAAAAAGTGATTTTGAGAAAAGATAAAGGAGGCCTGCCTTCCTGGGTAGTATCAGATACTGGCCCAGAATAAATGCTTTTGGCTAGTCAGATAGGTAAAATTATCTACTTTTAAATTTCAGTGTCTGGCATTTCTCCATTGTAACTGACCTCATGATACTCTGTTCCCTGAAAAGCGTTTCTTTCCTCCCTCAGCTTTCCCCATTAGCCAGGCAACTATGGATAGGACGGGTCCTGCATAAATTTCTTAAAAGCAAAGACAAATGTAACGCTTTAGTTCATTCACATTAATTTTAAAATTTTCTACATTTGGATGAAATTAACCCTATTTGCAGCATAAAACTGACAAGTCCATACAGACTTCTAACACCCCATTAATCTTACTTTGTTACACTCGGGCATACACCAGCCAAAAACTGGAAATTTGATTAGCTGGTTCTATGCATTAGCTATCTCATTGGTATGGCATTTTAAAATATTTTCCAGATATACAAAACCATATTCATTTTTTCAGGGTCTGTATAGGGTTAGCAAAAAACATACCAAACATCCTCCTTATAAAACAGTTCTACTTTAGCTACCAAAAAACTGATTTTCTCTTAGGGACTTTTTTTTCCCCCTGATAAATAATACTCTTGAAGAGAACTATGCTGGCTGAACTTTGATTTGTGGTAACCTTTCAACCTTTCAGCTCAGAGCATTCCGCCCCCTCCCCACCCCCAATCCTCTTGAATTATCAGGATCGAGTACACTTTTTTCCAGTGGCAATTTGATAATAATTTTCAATTTTATACAATATTCTGGGGCTTTCAGAAAATCGTTCTGATGGACATGAATCCAATTGGAATCATTTTGAAATGGCTAGTCAATTTATTGGATTAGCTGATAGGGTGATGAAAATTTCTTCTAATCAGATGGATATCTTTAATGAATCACAAAGGCTTTTCCATTCATCTCTAACTCATTAAAGCCTTTGTAAATCTCATAGAATGACTTAATGGCACATTTTATGTCCTTTTCTTCTTTTGTGATTTTTAAACAGCTTAGCAAATTGTTCATAGAGAAAACTGTGTATCACAGCATAAATGCTTCAATTCAGAAGCTAATTCAGCCCTCTTGCTCACAAGGTACTAGCCGAGGAAACTGAAATCAGGAGGACACCCAAACTAATATATTTTAGATTCTCTGAGACCAGACAAGTAAGTTGTAATGCACAAGGGCATTTTTTCCTGGAGATTTCACCTGAGATTTCTATCTCTACTCTCATCTCCACTTTAAGCAAAAAGAATAGAAGCGTGGCCTGAGGCAAAGCAAGGCCTTTTCTTCTAAACTCCTGAATAGTGTCACAGTTGGTGAAAGCAGCAGATTTAACACAGTAAATTACAACAGATATGTTCACCTGCAGATTATTTCAGCCTCTCAGCAAAATGACTGGACAGTTAAAGGCATATGCCCCTTTTTGTGCTATCCTGTTCTTTAACTGATACTCATTTGCTAAACACTTTGACAGTAACAAGTGTTACCACTAATAAAACCAACACCCATTTTTATTTTCTTGGTATTCAAATTAATATCCACTACCATTTTTCCCCTGTGGAAATTTGAAATATAACCTTCCTATCACTGAAAAACTGCTATGGCCTAAGGAGCTCAGAGCTCAATATTCTTAACAGTATTCTGAACAGGTATCTATATTTACTTCAAATGGGAACAGGGAGACAAAGGCAAATTTAATTGCTTTTCCAAGGTGTCAGGTCACTTACCATAACATATGGGCAACCAACTTCCCTGTGAGCCTTTCATCTCACCTATTAGCACCTCATCCAGTTCCTACTCAATGACAGAGTCACCAAATACCAGACTAAAGCTGATGATTATTTTTAATCACAAAAGGTGTACAGCTATTCTCTTGTAATACAAAAACATCCATCAATCATATGCCGTTTTAACATGTGTCATTCCAGAATTCAGAACGTTTTAAGGTGAGATCCTTTTAAGCATAAGTTCTTTTCTTAGAACTTGCATTTCAGAAAATAAATTTAATTATGACAGAAAGCACAGCTTTTAAATTTGCAAATGCCTACTGAAAGTTGACTGTGTGTGTGTTTTTATAAGAAAATCACAAATTTGTATGACTTGTATATATTATTTTTCTGTACTTAGCCAAAACCACCGTATTCTGTTAATCCCTTTATTATACTACTTACATTTTTAAATATAGATCTTAGGGTTGGATTTTAACCTGTTTCCTCAGTTCACACATCTCATGTCTTACCTGAAAGAAGCTACGTGAACTTTAGCTGAGGAGTTTCACATATTCTCATCTCAAATGCTGTCTCTGGGGAATAATTTCCTGTGGGAAGTAACTGTAGGAGTATTGCCATTGTCCTATGGAAAAGTAAGAGCAGCTACAAAATTTTTTTTTTTAATATATTTATTTATTTATTTTTGACAGAGAGAGAGAGAGAGAGAGAGAGAGAGAGAGAGAGATACAGAGACAGAGACAGAGAGAGAACTGAACTGGGGGAGCTCCCAGTTCAGCATATGGGTCCACACGGGCCGGGGCCAGGATTCGATCCTCGGTCCCCAGCGCTGCAAAGTGAGCGCTTAACCCACTCAGCCATCCCGGCTTCCCCAGCAAAATTTTAAAGAATAACCTATATAGAAAATTGTCAAACTAGGGGCATTCCTACCTTTCCCTTCACTAAACACAGTCATCTTCTTTAATCACTACTAAAAGGGAGTTTATTAACCAAGCTGATGTCTCAAAACAGGCCAGATATCACTGAACAGAAATTCTATAGTTTTTTCCTCAGCACCTTGGAAGATTTGAGGTAAATACCACTTATCAGGTCTAGATTAAAATTATTACTTAGGTATATGAGGATGGGATGATAAATTTTGCCTCCACTGTAATATTTTTTGTTTCATTAAACATATCTGGATACAACAAGTTCTGTGCAGTGACAAGAGATCACGCCTCCATTATTCTTGACCTTGAACATACAGATGCTTACATTTTTGAGCCAGTGCACATGAAAATGGAAAGTATTCAGGTTAAACAACATGCTGTTATTGAATTCTTAACAGGAGAATAAATTCCTTCGATTGAAATTCACAGACAAATGCAAGCCATTTATGGTGATCTGTGTGTTGATATGAGTATAGTAAGATGCTGGGTAAGGTGGTTCAAACATGGAGAAGTGACAAACCACAAAGTGAAAAGCCTAGGATGGCAAGTGATCAGTTTCATCAAGATAACATTGACGAACTGATCCACAGAAATCGTTGCATCAAACAAAAAGAAATTGCTAGTAAATTAAAAATTTCTAAGGAGAGATTAAGATACGTTATTAGTGTTCTTTTTTTTTTTTAAGATTTATTTTATTGTTTTTGACAGAGACAGAGAGAGACAGAGAGAAGGGGGAGGTCCCAGAGTATTCTCCATAGTTGTACTTCATCAGCTTTTGACATGGTTTCATTCCATACAGGTGGGCGGGGTCCATGTCGGGCAGGAACTGGGCCTGGGCCTCCCACCTGGGAGGCACACCACCTAGAGCCAGGGGCCAAACCAGGGGGTGAGAACTGAACCAGGGGCCTCCAGCATGGGAAGCACACCCCAGTTCAGCATATGGGTGCGCACAAGCTGGGGCCAGGATTTGATCTTTGGTCCCCAGGGTTGCAAAGCAAGCACCTAACGGGCTGAGCCATCCTGGCTTCCCCATTGTGTTCTTAAATTCTACAAAGTTTGTGTCAGGTAGTTACTTCGCATGCTGTGTGATGAAATGAAAGCTGAAAGAGTTCACATTTTTCAGGAACCCCTGGTGGAACATTTTGAAAAAGAAGGTGAGGGCTTCTGAAAGATCATTACAGGTGATGAAACTTGGGTCTATCATTATGGCCCTGAAAACAAAAGGCAGTGCATGGAATACCACTATGAAGAATCAGCTCAGCCAAGAAGTTAAAAACTCAGGCGTTGGCTAGGAAGGTCATGTTAACTGTTTTTTTGTTCTGAACACTTCCATTTTGATATCTGCTGGGTGGAAAATGTAAGCATCTATGTGTACAAGGTCAAGAATAATGGAGGGAGATACTATGTGATTAAACAGAACTGGTTATATCTAGATATGTAACAAAAACTATTAGTAGAGGCAAAATTTATCAGCCCACCTTGTGTATTTCCTTTTTCTTTTCTTTCTTTCTCTCGTTTTTTTAAAAATCAGCAATAATATACCAAAATTATAGCTTCTGAGTTTTTCGTATATAGCAAAATTAGGTGAAAAAACCTACGGTACTTGTCCCACTATATTGAATGAATAGGAAAAAAAAAATATATATATATATATAAAATAATATTTTATGTAAAAAATATATAATATTGATTATATACACACATGTAATTTCTGAATATTTCTCATTTGGTGGTTATTCACACTAAACTTAAAGGGTAATTTATAAATGTATATACGACATTAAAAAAAATAACTTTGTTTAGTTCCTTCATTCATAACATTAAAACATGTGATGGGGGCCAGTGTTTGCTTAAGCAATATTGGCTTTGTTTTTGTAAATTGTCAAATAGCACCTAAATTGTGCCCCTGGGAATTTCTCAACTGTACTTAGAATTTTGAGTACTCTATTAGGAGAACATCTGTAAATAGTCTGATGCATGAGCTCACTTGCAAACATAGGTGCTTCAAATAATCACCCCGGATTTTTTTTACAAAATCATTTTGAAATCAGACAGATACAAGGAGGTAGGTGTCAAAATTAAATAGAACTAGAGATGAGGTCATTACTTATATGCTAAATTTTGATTTTTTTGAGTTCTTTTTTGTAACGTCATGTTTATGTTGCCATTCCGTTCTGAAAGATATAAAAAACAGATGATTCTAAACATTGTGCTATGTTTTTGACAGTATTGTCAGAGCGCAGTTATGAATTTTATTTGTACATAATACACAGTGCTGTATATTTTTTCTGAAATACAAGTATAGTAAGAATAAAAAATGTCAATATAAAAGAGGACCCCTTGGGGAAGCCGGGATGGTTCAGTGGGTGAAGTGCTCACTTTGCTGCCCTGGGGATGGAGGATCGAATCCTGACCCTGGCCCGAGCGGACCCATATGCTGAACTGGGGAGTGCCCCCAGTTCAGTTGTCGTCAGGGTGAGACCCCGGCCCAGTTCCCCTTGCAGCCCCCACGCCCACCTGTGGAATGAAACTATGTGGAAAAACCGATGATGTACAACTATGGAGACTGTTCTGGGCTCTCCCCCTTCTCTCTGTCTCTGTCTCTGTCTCTGTCTCTCTCTCTCTCTCTCTCTCTCTCTCTCTGTCAAAAACAATAAAAACAAATCTTTAAAAAAAAAGAAAAAGAAAGAGGACTGCCCCCAAAATCAGAATTTATTTATAAAAAATTGCATATTTTTAAATTTTAAACTTCAGTCACCTTCAGAATATACTCTTTTTGATGCAACACACTTATTGGGATGTTTTTCTACTGATAAAAACAGTTTTGGAACTCATCCATTGGTTTTGATGCTTCTGCCATTTTGGGGTTTCATCACTTCCACATGGGCAAAATGTTTTCCTTTGAGGACTTTTTCATTCAGGGAAACAAACAAAATAAAAACATCACTCAGGGAAAGATTGGGTGGATAGGGAGGGTAGGACGTGGGGATCATGCCATTTTTTATCAAAATCTGCTGAAAACTCAGCATAGCATGGGCACATGTGTTATCATACCACACATTGTTCGTGTAAATCACCCATTATGAAATGAGCAAACAAATTGAGTCTCCAAAAAAATTCAGTGAAGCTGAATGCAGCTTCTCACAGCAGCTCCAGATGGCACATTGATACATGTGGGTTCCTAGAACACTCAGCTAGTTGGGGAAACCTGTATTCTGTGGGGCACACCCTCCAAAAGATAATTTCATTTCGGGGGGGTGGTCCCTTTCGTATAATGGTAATATTCAAAGGTTTTATAGTTTTATTTTATTGAACAAAAATGAAATAAAGGGAGAAAAATCCTAGGAAATATTCTCAAAGAGTGCAATCTTGCACTAAGTGAGCTCATAGTATGCCTGTCCACTTCACTATGTCTCTAACCACAATGAATGGAAGTGGATCCTTTTTTTTTGAAATTCAAATGCACAAAAAGATTATTAAATACATAAAGCAAAAGGATGCTATATAAATCGCCGTTGTTGGTTGAATGATATGATATGTTATAGGATAGAAACAACAGAATAATATATAAAAATAATGAAAAATGTTGAAGGAATAACATATACAAAATTTAAATGTGTACACTACACCTAACCAAAAGAAATGTAATTAGAGCGCTAAGCCTTTGTAGTAGAATCACAGTATATGAAAGGGGCGATCAAACATTGCCCCAACTTACTGTAGGGCACTATGAGAGTAGAGAATTAATTGGACCTTGTGGCTTTTGTTCATTTTCACAGAGATATAGTCTCTGAGCACATAAAACTGCACTATAAATCCAATCACTAAAATGTGTCAACTAGATTAATACAATTCTTTCTTTCTATCTATCTATCTATCTCTTTTTCTTTGGTTAATCCAATTCTACATTAAAGTTTGAAACATATAATCTAATGTCCTGTGACTTACTCCTTTGCACCTATGATTAGTTCTTATTTATATTAGCAAATAAAAAAGGTATAATGTAGGTAAAATTCCCTGAGCTTTTTTCCCTTAAAAAAAATATCAAGATTTCAAAGAAATGTACTCAGCTTTTATAAGAATTAATCGTGTCTACATAGTAGATATTGATGATGATGATAATGGTGGTGGTGGTGGTGGTAGTGGTGGTAGATTAGGTTCCCTGGTTGCAGCGTTTGGATTATTGTAAATAAAAACCCAAATAAATAAAAGCTAGCAGGTTACAAAGGTCAAACAAATGAAGTTGTCTTTGAGATTTCGAATAGCATCTGAGCCTAGTAACTAGGTTTCTTAATTGAATATTAAGAACTATCACTCAAGTACGAGGAAAACAGTGATGATTATGTAATGGCTTTCTATTGAGATTATTCTTGTCTAGCATATGGACTACTTCACATTACACTTCACAGGTTTTGATACTTCTGACATCTTAATCTAAAGTAGATATTGTTTAAAATCCTCTGATCACTAAAGTGCTCTAAAATATGAGCTATTTAAATATGTATTTCCGGGCAATTAATGCCTACCAGTGACAGTGACCAAATGTTTCAGTACAGATGGTTAATGAAAAGAAACCATATCTGAAGAGGAACTTAAGAGAATTAACTGGGACATTTTTCCCTTTTGTAACCTTTCAAGTTGTCACAGAATAAACATATTTAACACCCTAGTTCTTTAATCTTTTTTAAAAGCATGCTGATGAGAAATTTGCTACATAAAATATTAGATCCTGAATATGGTTATTAATCAAATTCAATATCCATTTCAGGAATTGCATGAGAGATTGTTAGATTTACAGAGAAAAGGGCAAATTAGTTTACACAGTATGGGTAAGTTATTTTCCCATCTGAGTGTATGATGTTTTCTAGACTCAGACATTGTTTTTGAAGCCTAAATAGAAAACGGAACATTCGATCACAAAGGGTAGAGCAAGTGCAAAGCCACTGAGTTAATGCTGTCTCTTAATGAACTACTCAATACAGCTTTTTAAAGCAGGTAAGAAATACAACATGCACATATAGCAGGATTACAACTATGTAGACAAATTAATAATAATGCTGATAATAATAATAACAACAACAACCTTGGGAATATGAGAATAGAAAACAATGCACCAAATTATCAACTGTGTGTTTGGGCAATGGGACTATCAGTGATATTGTTTGTCTTTTGCTTTACTTTCATCTTAATAAATAGGAATTATTTTCAAGAAAAAGTGTGTTATTATAAATACTTTAAGACTTCTTACATAAAAAAATGATTTCAGTTTTTACAGATGTATTTAAGAAATGTGACAACCACCTTAGCTAATGTTTTGTTTTAATGATTGTTTTTGCAGAAAATGATGCAAGTGTTTAACAGTTGCACTTTAGTAAGAAAGACAATTCCTCATGTACACTGCCTTAATTTAGGAGTTCTAGAGTTCAAATCACAAATTAAATGGCTTCCAGAAACATATTTTATATGCACAAGATTAATTCTGTGTTTCTTTTTACATCTCCAAGGATGTTATCTTTTCCATGGTAAATGTTGTCCCTTTTCAGTATATAGTGCTGCATTTGGCAAGAACTGAAGTATTTTCTCACCTATGCAAGAGATGATTAATAATTCAGTGCTCAACAGCATCATGATGATCTTCACTGGATCCTTGGCATAAAGTATAACATAAACTTCTGTAAATTCATATATATGTATAAATGAAAGATCAAGAAATAGTTAAGACCACTTGGCTGAGAGATGGATAATGCATTTTAATATAAATATTTCATCATATTGAATTAACCATGCTCCACCCACTCCCTATTTCATGAAAAGAATATTGTATTAATATATTATAGAATTTTAAGTAGCTAAAAGATAAGGATAGTTATTCCTTTGATACAAATAATGTTCATATACATACTCATAAGAGCAATAATTTTCTGTGACACCAACCTTCTGAGAATATACAGAAACATGTAAAAATAATAACAGTGCTTAGTATTTAGTGAGTGATTATGAAGTACTAGGCAGTGAGCCTGGTGCTTACAGATAGGGTTCATTGAGGCTTTTCTATGTCTCTAAAAGAAAGAGTTGGTGTGCCCACTTTATAGATAAAGAAACTAGATACAATATTAGTAAATAAGTTACCAAGTTTTATAGCTCATGAGAGGTGGCATAATGATTTGAAATACACCCTGCCTGATTTCAGAATTCTGGTACAGTGTGGTGCTGCCTTCATATTACTTGAAGGGGCCTGGATTGGGTGATAGGCCTGAGTCAGAGCCTTTAACCAGCAATGTCCAACCTTTTGGCCTCTCTGGGCCACACTGAAAGGAGAATTGTCTTGGGTCACACATATAATACACTAACAATAGCTAATGAACTAATAAGAAGAAAAAAAAAGAAAAAAAGGTTGCAACAAAATCTCATAATGTTTTAGGAATCTGTTTTGGGCCTCTCACGGAGCTGTCCTGAACAGCAGGTACAATATGTCTGCTTTAAACAACCCTGTCATCATCAAATGAGATGTTCATTTGTTCTATAGTCCATCAAATCTGAAGAGAAAAATCTTTTATGACTAGAAGAAAATGGAATGTTCATCAACGAGGAAAGGTTGAATACAGTGGGGTTATACCCTAACAGGTTGGCCTAGAGGGATTTTCTCAAAAGATTTTTTAAGGGGGAAAAAAAAATCTTTTCACTCAGCTTCAGGTCTAAGCAAAGGGAATTGTGAGAACAGTCAGCCTGAAACATCCTTCTGTTTTGAAAATAGCTCTTAGGAAATAGCTCAAGCTGCTATTATTTAATTACTTCTGCCTCTTAACATTTAAAAATTTGACCTTCGAAGAAGAATGTAGATCAGCACTAGAGGGGGAAAAACGCATTTGCAAAGGACAAATATTTCTTACATATATACATATATATGTGGCTTTTTGTTTGTTTGTTTGTTTATTGACTAGTTAATAGGTAGATTAATTGGTATTGTGCTTTATTTGGTGTTTGGTTTGTCAATAGGTTAAGATTGGGGCAGTACACTTTCGATGTCCCCTCTCATTAGAGAACTTTCTCTTTTCTTTCAATAAACTCTGCTTAACCTTAAAAACAAACAAACCAAAAAAAAAAACAGGTTAAGATTTTTATTATCCTTGAGAGCCAGGAAGGAATTCACAATAAGCATTTAATTTTTTTAGAATAAATACAATTTTAATATTTTTTTGCTAATGTAAATTCCAAATAATGCAAACAATGAAAAGATAAAAAAATACATAAAAGTGAAAGCAAGTAAAATGTACTATAATTGTTCCATTCTATGATAACCATCATTAACATTTTGGTGACTAAACTTTCTTGCATGACTTTATGCAGGATGGACTGATAGATAGAAAGATAAATTTTTAAAGATTTATTTTTACTGTTTTTGACAGTGACAGAGAGAGAGAGATACAGAGACAGAGAGAAGCGGGAGGGCCCAGAACAGTCTCCATAGTTGCACATCATCGGTTTTTCCACATAGTTTCATTCTACAGGTGGGTGCAGGGCTGCACAGGGCAGGAACTGGGCCAGGGTCTCACCCTGGTGAGAACTGAACTGGGGGCACTCCCCAGTTCAGCATATGGGTCCATATGGGCCAGGGCCAGGATTCAATCCCCTGTCCCTGGGATTGCAAAGTGAGCACTTAACCCAATGAGCCATCCCAGCTTCCCCCAAAAGATAAATTTTTACTTAAATACAAGGGATGTCCAGAAAATATCTACCCATATGGACTGTTCTGGGTATATTGACAACGTTGAGATTTTTTTCATGGCAGCCCTCGTAGTATCATACACATTTATGCATGTAGTGGGTTTTTGTTTTTTAATAATCATTAATTTTAATTGTCACATTTGTTAACTTCCCACCTACATCCAAATGCCACTCGAGAGCCCTAGGTGTAATCATATTAGAAACTTGTTTATCTTTTTCATATTTTCTTCATTATATAATCCTTTACAATATATGGGGATCTTGCAACTGTTTCATAAAAATTAAACCTGATATTTCTTTCTGTTATTGCTTTTTCTCCTTAAAAATGTCTTGAGGAAACCTTTCCAAGTGAGTTGATTTAAATATAACTTATACTTTTTAGTAGCTGAATATTATGCCATAGTGTAGAGGTACATTTTCTTTTCAAATAATGAAAATACAAACTTACTGTGTTTCTATTTTTTACAAAGAGCATTACAGGAACATTGATCAACTTCTTTGTCTCTATATAATTTTTGTTTTTAAAAATTTATTTTTCAATTACCATTGACATACAATATTATATTAATTTCAGATGTCCAAATTGATATAGTCATTAGCCATTTATATAACCTCACAAAATGATCTAATAAGTCTATTACCCACCTGACACTGTCCATAATTATAACAATATTATTGACTATATTCCCCAGACTGTACTTTACCTCCCGGTGACTATTTTGTAACTGCCTATTTATACTTCTTAATCTCTTCACCTGCCTCCAAACTACCCTCCCATCTGGTAACCCATCAGTTTGTTCTCTGTATCTATGAGTAAGCAATCTGTTTTGTTTGTTTATTTTGTTCTTTATGTTCCACATATAAGTGAGATCATACAGTACTTGTCTGTCTCAGTCTGGCATATGAGTATGTCACTTTGTGTAGTTGTACCCTCTAGTTCCATCCATGTTGTCACAAATGGTAAGATTTCATTCCTTTTATGGCAGAGTAATATTTTATTTTATATATGTACATTTTCTTTATCTAGTTGTCTGTTGGTTTGCATTTTAATTGTTTCCATATCTTGGCTATTGCAAATAGCACTGTAGTAACCTAGGGGTGCACCTTTCTTTCTGAATTAGTGTTTTGAATTTTTTCACTTAAATACCCAGAGGTGGAATTAATTGCTAGATCATACAGTAGCTCTATTTTTAATTTTTAAAGGAACCTCCAAACTGTTTCCTTATAGTAGCTGCACCAGTTTCAGTCCCACCACCAGTTCACAAAGGTTCCCTTTTCTCCGCATAGCCACCAACACTTGTTTTTTGACCTATTGATGATGGCCATTCTGGCAGGTCTAAGGAGCTATCTCATTGTACTTTTATTTTTCATCTCTGTGATAATTAGTGTGTTGATCATCTTTTCAAATTTCAGTTGGCCATCTATATGTCCTCCTTGGAGAAATGTCTGTTCAGGTCCTATGCCCGATTTTTAATTGGCTTGTTTAGTGTTTTAGTGTTGAGTTATAGGCATTCGTTATAAATTTTGGATATTAAACCCTTATCAGATGTATCATTAGTGAATATCTCCCTTTCAGTAGGATAATTTTTCATTTTGTTGATGCTTTCCATTGCTGTGCAAAAACTTTTTAGTTTGATATACTCCCATTTGTTTATTTTTTCTTTTGTTTCTCATGGAGATACAACAGAAAAAAAAAATATATATATATTACTAAGGGTAATGTCTGAAAGTTTACTGCCTATGTTTTCTTACAGGATTTTATGGTTTCAGTCTTACTTTTAAGTCTTCAATTTTGAGTTTATTCTTGTATTTGAAGTAGGAAGGTGATCCAGTTTTACTTTTTCACATCTATCTGTCCAGTTTTTCCAGCACCATTTATTGAATAGACTGTCTTTGTTTCATGTATATTGTTGCCTTCAATAACTATCTAGTCATAAGTTTATTTCTGGGGTCTCTATTCTGTTGCATTAATCTATATGGCAGTTTTTATGCCAATACCATGCTGTTTTGATTACTATGGCCTTGTAGTATAGTTTGGTGTCAGGTAGTGTGATACTTACAACTTTGTTCTTCTTCCTCAAGATTGCTGTGGCTATTCAGGGTCTTTTATGGTTCCATGTAAATATTAGGATTATTTGTTCTAATGATATGATCATATGATTTTTCTCCTTCATATTGTTTATGTGTTGTATCATGTTAATTGATTTGCAGGTATTGACCCAAACTGTGAATACTAGAAATAAATTCCACATGATCGTGGTATATGATCTTTGCAATATATTGCTAAATCCAGTTTGCTGATATTTTGTTGAGGATTTTTGCATCTGTGTTCATCAGAGATACCAGCACAGAGTATTGTTTTGTTTTGTTTTGTTTTGGTAATTTTGTGATTTTTGAATCAGGGTGATGGTGACCTTGAAGAATGAGATTGGGAGCCTTAACTCCTCATGAATTTTTTGGAATAGTTTGAGAAATATAACTGTGAATTCTTTGATGTTTGATAAAATCCACCAGTGAAGCCGTCTGGTCCAGAACTTTTGTTCATTGGGAGTTTGTTGACAACTGATTTGGGTTCATTGGTAGTAATCAGTCAGTTCAGATTTTCTATTTCTTTCTGATTCAGTCTTCAAAGGTTGTATGCTTCTAGGAATTTATTCATTTCTTCCAGATTGTCCAATTTGTTAATGTATAATTAATTGCTTGTAGTATTTTCTTAAATTTTTATTTTTAATTTTGTATTTCAACTGTTCACTTTCACTTGTCTTTCATTTCAGTGTTTATTTGTTTGGGTCTTATCTCTTTTTTTCTTTTTGAGTCTGGCTAAAGGTTTATCAATTTTATTTATGTTTTCAAAGAACCAGCTGTTGGTTTCATTGACCTTTTGTATTTTTTTAAATTCTATTTATTTCCACTCTGATCTTTATTATTTCCTTCTGTCTACTTAGTTTGTGCTTTGTGTGCTGTTCTTTTTCTAGTTCCTGTAAGGTAACATCAAATTATTTATTTGAGGTTTTTCTTGTTTCTTGAGAAAGGGCTCTATTGCTATGAATTTTCTCTTAGGACTACTTTTGCTGTGTCCCATAGATTTTGGTAGTTCTATTTTCCTTTTCATTTGTCTTAAGGTATCTTTGGATGTCTTTGGTCTTGGTAACCCATTCCTTGTTTGTAGCATGTTATTTAGCATCCATATGTTTATATCTTTTTAGGTTTGGTTTTGGTTTTGTTTTTTTTTGTGTAATTGATTTTTAGTTTCATACCATTATCATCAGAGAGATCATTTGACATTATTTTAATTTTCTTGAATTTATTGAGACTTGTTTTTTTCCCTAAAATGTGGTCTATCTTAGAACATTTTCCATGAGCACTTGAAAAGAATGTATTGTTTGCTACTTTGGAATGGAATCCTCTAAAATATCAACTAAATTCATCTGGTCTAGTATGTCATTTTAGGCCACTGTTTCTTTGTTGACTTTCTATATGGTCGATCTGGTGCCAATGGGTATTAAGGTCCCCTACTATTACTGCATTACTGTAGATCTCCATTATGTTAGTCAATATATGCTTATATACTTAGGTGCTTCTATGTTGGGTGCATAAATCTTTACAAGGGTTATATCCTCTTGTGGCATTGATTTTGTTATCATTATGCAGTGCCCTTCATTGTCCCTTATTATAGTCTTCATTTTAAAGTCCATTTTGTATGATATAAATATTACTACCTCAGCTTTTTTTTTTTTCATTTCCATTTGCAAGAAATATCTTTTTTCATCTCTGTATTTGCAGTCTATGTGTGTCTTTAGATATGAGGGGAGTCTCTTGTTGACATTATATGTATAGGTCATTTTCTTATCCATTCAGCTACCCTGTGTCTTTTGATTAGAGTATTTAATCCATTTACATTGAAAGTGATTATTTATAGGTTTATGCAGAGGGTGCTAAAAATATATACACATTTTAAGAAAGGAAAAACTGTATTAAAATTGTAATACTCAATATATACCGACAACAAAAAATGAATACAAGTCACTTTTGACTTCTGCAATTACAAGAGGTGCTCAAAGCATCCAGACACTTTTAATTACAGTGAACTACAACTTCAGCAACATTGACCAGAATCCACTTATATAGTTACAAGTGCCGTTCCAATTTACCATGGGTCTCAAACTTATCACAAATTCATGCAATTGTTAGGCATGTTGGAGGTTCTGTTTCATACTCATGCCTCCATCATTATTAAACTTTTACAGCCTCCTTGAACTTCAAAAATCACTTCAAAATGGCCTTGTGCTCTTTGAAAAACAACCACGCTTCTGCCATTTTCTTTTATTGTCCTGACTGTCCCATGGTGATGCTAGCATTCATTGGATTAACCTCGTTGTTTGAACAAATGTCATATATCTCTCCTTCAAATTTAGTGGGTCGAGTAGTCTTGGTTGTAGGTCCTTGCTTTTTATCACTTTGAATATTTTGTGCCATTCCCTTCTGGACTGCAGAATTTTTGTTGAGAAATCCACTGTTATGGGAGCTCCCTTGTAAATACCTAGTTGTTTGGGTTTTTTTTTGCTAGTTCTAAAATTATCTGTTTGTACTTAATTTTTACCACTTTAATTATGATTTATCTCAGGGTTGTCCTATTTGGCTTTATCTTGTTTGGGACACTATGAAGTTCTTGGCCTTCTATGCCTATTTCCTTTGCCACAGTAGGGTACATTTCAGTTATTATGCTTTCAAGTAAGTTCTCGATCTCTTGTTTTTTTCTCTTCTCTTTCTGCTACTCTTATAATACAAAAGTTGGGGAAGCTGGGATGGCTCCGTGGGTTAGGCGCTCACTTTGCAGCGCCAGGGACCGAGGATCGAATCCCGGCCCCGGCCCTGGCCCTGGCCCGTATGGACCCATATGCTGAACTGGGGAGTGCCCCCAGCTCAGTTCTCTCTCTGTCTTTGTATCTCTCTCTCTCTCTCTCTCTCTCTCTCTCTCTGTCAAAAAAAGGAAATAAAAAAATAATAATACAAAAGTTGTTTTATTTGATGTTGTCCCATATGTCCCTTAAACTACCTTCATTTTTTAAATTATTTTTCCTTTTTGTTGTTTCGGTTGGGTGTTTTTGCCACCTTGTCTTCTAAGTCTCTGATGCAGTCCTCTGCTTCATCTAATCTGTTATTTATTCCTTCTATTACATTTTTCATTTCAATTATTTTATTATTTATATCTAGGGTTACCACACATACTGTTTTAAATGGAACATTTGAAAAATGATACTGTCCTCTTACAAATAGTATGTATCATCAGCCTAGTCTCACTGAGCTAAATTCAAGGTATTAGTAGGCTGATGATACATACCATTTGAAACAGGGCAATACCGTTGTTTTTTGTTCTATTTAAAATAGTATATCTGGTTAGCCTGTTTATGTCTGACTGGTTCTTTTTTATGGTTTCTATGGTCTTCTTTATGCTTACTGTCTCTGTTGAAGCTCTCACTAAGTTCCTTAAGCATTCTTAAGCAGTCAGTCTCTGTTAGGTTGGCTGCCTTTGTTTCATTTTTGATTTATTTTTTTTCTGGAGCTTTCTCCTACTCTTTTATTTGAAACATGTTTCTTTGTGTCCTCATTTTGGCTGGCTGTGTTCATTTCTATATATTAGGTAGATCTTCTATGCCTTTCAGTCTTCACCGAGTGGCTTTATGTTACGTTATAGATGTCCTATGGGATCTAGTGGTGCAGTCTCCTTCAGCAACTGTGCATGTGTTCTAGGAGTGTTGTATGGTTTGTGTGTGCTCTCCTATTGTAGTTGAGCTGTGATTGCTTTTGGCATGTCAGGGGGTGGGACTGACTCTCAGGCTGATTGGATGAGAAGATAACATATGCCCCCCATAGCGTATGAACTGCTATGAGAGACATGACTCCTCAGAGAAGGATTTTCCCTAACAGGTTCTTGTGCTGTTGAGACTAATTTTGTTTGTCTTGCTTGTAGGGCTAATTGGGTATTGATTTGTTTTGGTGTGAAGCTGGCCTATGGGTTTGTTTTTCGGGTGCCTCTTGGGAGTGGCTCCCATGCCAGCCAAGTTCAGAACTTGCCTGTGACCAACAAGGACTAACTGGTAGAAACTACAAAGTTACGGTATATGCAATTGGGTGCTACCTGTGCTGAACATGGAGGCATGTGGGACTGGCCTTTCTGTGAACAGAGGTCAGCTGCCCAGTTTTGGGCTTGGTGCAATTTAGGAAAAGTCCCAGGGCACCCCCTAGGCTTGTTTTCACCTGCTGGCTGCTCATAAGGCTCAGCCTTTGAAAGAGTCTTCTTAGGTGCATGGGCCAGGCTCATTGACCTGGTATTGACAGCATTCCTGGGGATGCCACCCTAGTTGAGCAGGTTGGGGTCCCAAATAGTCACCAAGGTGGGGTGGGGTGGTATTTGCAGAATTAATGCAGACTCAGTTCTTATGCCAGTGGCCATTCTGCAAAATACCTGGAGATCACTGAAGCCAGGTGCACTCAACCCAGCCTGCAGATCCTCTAGAAACACTCAAGAAAGGCTGCAGCACAAGCCAGGGCTGACTGCTTACTGCTAAAAGTGTCCCAGGGTACAAGCTGCTGGGGCCCTTTTGCTGCTAGAGAAGCTGCCTGAAGCATGTAGGGTGGGGCTGGCTTACCAGATGCTGAGAGTGCTGCTGGGTGATATCGTACAAGCTAGGCAGGGCGAGGTCCCAGGGAGTCACCAGAGTGGGACACTCAGAGTTCTCCAGGCCAGTGTGAGCTCAGATTTGGCCATGTTGGGGAGAGTTCAACACAGGAAAGATGGCACCCACCTTTAGTCTACATGTGAGGTAGACTCCATAGGGGTATAATAGAGCCTATTCCTCTAGCTCTGAAGCTATACAGCTCAGTCTTTTCCTGCATGACTCTTGTACCTCTGCAGGAGCCCAGGGTGAATGACTGCAAGGGAGTGAGTCTGTGCGTGTGGCCCTCAAGAGAATGCCTGTGTTTCCACCTGCCTTCATTCACTGGAATGAATGAAAGGTGGGACCCCCTTCAGGTAGGACCCCCTCTGCCAAGGTGTTCCTCTAATGTTTGACTACTACCTGTGGTTTCAGGTCAGCCCGTTTCACATCTCCACCTGTCCTACCATTCTCAATGTGGCCTATTTATATTCTTATTATTGAGGTTCTGTTCAGCTTGTCTTCAGATGGTTCTCAAGGTTGATTGTTGTATAATTTAATTGTAATTTTAATGTGGTTGTGAAAAGTGACAGGTGTAGTGTTAATCTATTCTGCCTTCTATTTTCTTCTTCTGGTGCCTATTTTGGACCTCTTTGTTTTAGATAGTTATGAGATGACTTTAATGAGATAAATTTTCAGAGGTTGATTACAGAGTCGAATGATATGTATATAAGTTAATTATACTAGATATTACTAGATGGATTTTTCTAAAACACTGTAAGAAGTTCCATTTAACATGGACATGTGAAATGACAAATCAGTATACAAGGGCTGTCTGGAAAATGTGCAGCCATAGTCAATATAATAAGAATGGTTACAAGGCTTGATACTTTCCAGACAGCCCTTGGATACTGCTTTGCCATAACAGAAAATAGGGGATATTATAAAGACTCTCTCTTCTATTTCTTCTTTTATTTAATCATATATTCTTGAGTGCCTAGATGCCAAGTTCAAAATCAGTCTATCACTTCATATAGGATTATCAGAAATAGAAATTAACATTGCTGTATTTTAGAACCTTCCACACAGTTTTGATTACTTTGCAATTACTCTCAAATATATCCCCCAGGAGTGTTTGAGAATCATCTCTTTTATATGGGATGGTTGGTTATTTGGTTGGTTGGTTGGTGGCTGGGTGGGTTGGTTGGTTGATTTTCAATCTATACATTCCCAATTCATAGAAACATTGTCACCGTGTCCCTATTATTGATAGGAGTGCACTGTGTTCTTCATGTTTGCTGGGCAGAAACAAATATTAAGAACCAATGCTTTAGGCGTTAATATACCTAACCAAACTCACGGCAAATTATTGTGTGATTTAAAGAGTTACAGAATCTGAGTATTCCTGTCCCAGAAATCGGATGGTTTGCTTTTTCTACCTGCATTCATATGCCATTATTTTAGAAATGTTTATAAAATTTAACCCAGCCTTCTGAAATTAACTTTAAAACAATTTGATAAATGCAGCCCAAGCAAAAATGTATCATTTAAAATATGTGTAATAGATTTTATAAGGTACTTTAAATGGAAGTTAAAGATAGCAGCAACCCCAGAATTCAATAAAGAAACTTTGTAGAATCAACAAAGTTATTGTTCTGTGTCTGATCATATCATATAAAGCTATTTTGGATTTTATTTATAACTGACACGGAGGAGAAAATGCTTTATTAATTGAGGAAAGAAATCTTTGAATAGGAATAGCATTGACTTTTAAATTATTGGCCTTATCTTGCTCTTTTATGTATGCTCAGAATAGTGACAGCATTTTCAACAATGTTCCAAAAGCCATTTAGCTTACAAAGTGGAATTGTGATACGGTACACTTAATGCATTTCTTCTTCATAGCATCTTATTTCATAAAAATCAATTGGATTTTATGCCTTACATAGAAGGCCCTTCTCCCACAATGAAGTCACAGTTATTACGGATAAGCAGGCCAGATATCATCAAATGCACTAGAACCTTTGTATAGTATTTATTGTTGTACAGAATGCAATGTAAGGCACTCTACCACACTGCAAGTAGCACTTTTTTTAGCACATCTATTGTAGGAATGCTTTATAGGAAGCTATTAATAATTACAAAAGTAGGCAAGGATATCTTAAAGTTTTTCAGAGAGTAGATATACTGAAGTAACAAAAAGCTGCCCTAATACTAGTTTACACATAAAGAGTACCTAGCATAGTGCCTAGCCTGCGGTAGGCATTCAGCAGATTTTTGTTAAATAAATGAATGAAGGTAGTGTGTGCATTGATTAACACAGGGTAAGACACTGAAGACACAAGCAAAGGGTTCAAGTTCCAATGAGGTAGATAAAGAAATGATACTGGATTTTCATATAGACAAAAATGAGAGTGAGGGGACCAGGAGCTTTTTTCACATTAGAGGAACAACACTCCAAACCCTTTGGGAAACCAGCTGCCAATGAGATTTCAGATTAAAATTCCACCTGGTCCTTCTAAAAATCATGTTTCCTTACATTCTCAGAGAATTTATAATCTCCTGACTCCTTTTAATTCTTATAGGGACTAGGTCTATGTGCATGCCTGCTCAACAAATGCAGCTGACTCGTACCAACAATGGTGGATTCCTGTATACTGAAAAAAAGAATCCAGGGAGATGTTCTTCAATTTACCATCTTCTATTTTTGATGGGTTTGGGGCTTCAAGCCTTCTTGAGGTCTATTTCTAAATATGAATTCCACAGATGGATTTTTAGCAAAGTTTCAGTAAACGTAGAAGTAAATACAATTTTAAATACCCATAGAAGTAAATACAATATTTTCAAAGGTGATTTCTGCCAACACAATGACCAACGATAAATAACAAGGTTTATGTGACATGGAACCTCTATATGAAATTAAGATACTCAGGGGATGCTGGGGTAGCTCAGCAGGTTGAGCACTTGCGTTTTAACTGCAAGGTCCGGGGATTGAACCTCATCCTAGCCCACACAAACCCACTGCTGAACTGCAACACAACACAACCACCAGGATGGCTTCATGGCAAAGGTTCTTGCCTCCCATGCGTGAGGCTTCCAGTTTCGTTCCCACCCCACATGGCCCCACACCCGCCTGGGTGGAATAAAACCATGTCACAACTAATGATGTATAACTATGAAGAATGCTTTGGGCCCTCCCTGCCTATCTCTTTCTCTCCCTCTCTCCCTCTCTCTCTCTCTTTCTTCTCTAAACAATTCAAAGAATCTTTAAAAAAAAAAAAAAGAAAGAAATTGAGATACTCAAAACATATTTTATCTTCTTCTTTGACACTCATACTAATCTAGATCTCTGTCACACTTTTTCTCTTCATATTATATATTTTTTTCATTCTCTATACATACATAGATGTGGTTTCACATTAATACATAGGTAGAATTATATATTAGGGCTTTCTTAATACAGTAGTTTTTTTTGTTTGTTATTTCTCCCACTTTCTTCATGCTGTTCCTCCCTGTAAGGTATAGAATATTAACTATTTCATATGCATGCTTTCATTCTGTTCTTACATCACATAACCATATATGAGTACGTTTATATGCGCGTATACATATATATGTTACTGGTTGTATGTGTGTGTGTGTGTGTTTTAATGATATACATTACTTAGTATACATAACTCTCTACATCCTGCTTTCTTCTTGGAAAAACATGTTGTGAAATCATTTCAAATCAACTTGTGTGGTTCTGTTCTATGTCATTCTGTGGCATAGCTACATAAGAGGCTGAGACTTTAATGTTACTTTAGTTTGTTCCACCACGACTTAGTTGTTTCTGGTATTTTGTTGTGAAGATGAATTTAAAGATATATTCATTTCCTTATGGATAAATTTATATATATATATATTGGTGTTTTTCTTTCAGTGGCATGGATTCACAGAAGTGGGATTGTTAAAATTGGATGGATGGATGGGTGGATGGATGGATGGATGACAATAGATTTGAGTAGTATTTCTATTCTGTCTAAAATCACTAAAACATTTCACATTTCTATCAGTAACCCTTTACTCATATTACTACACCAAAAGCAGTTACTGGTCTTTTATTTTTCTTTACTAAGTAGCAAATATAAAATTCTGTCCCATTATCAAACATTCTTGAATACTAGGGAGTTTATAGCTTTTTATATAATTGCAAGCTGTTTGGTTTAGTCTCCTGTAAATTGCTATTTCATATTCATTCTCTCTTGTGGTTTGTAAATCCCAATTTGTAATAAATTTTTAAGAGATGCGTAAATGCAATATAATACTAAGTACTTGTCTTCTATGCTCAAATATTTCCTCAAATATGTTGTTTATTTATTGCTTTTATATTGTATCTTTATATAATTTTATATAATCTATAATGTCCATCTCTAATTTCACAATTGCTTGTTTTCTTATTTATTTATCTATTTACTTATTTAAGATTTATTTTATTGTTTTGACAGAGAGAGACAGAGAGAGACAGAAAGAAGGGGGAGGACCCAGAGCAGTCTCCATAGTTACACATCATCAGTTTTTTACATAGTTTTATTCCACACAGGTGGGTAGGGGCCACACAGGGCAGGAACTGGGTGGGAGCCAACCCCATGAACTGGAGGCTGAACCAGAGGCCTCCCACATGGGAAGCTCACCCCAGTGAGAACCAAACTGAGGGCCAAACCCCAGTTCAGCACATGGGTCCACATGGGGCCAGGGCCGGGATTCGATCATGGGACCCCAGGACTGCAAAGTGAGCCCTTATGTGGCTGAGCTATCCTGGCATCCCCATAGTTTCCTTATTTAAGTTAAAAACTTTCCTTCCTTTTCTTTGCATTTTCTGAACTAAAATTAATTTTTTAGACTTTTTATACATTTTTTACTGTTTCACTCTACATTTCACTTCTTACCTTCTCTGGAATTTAGTTGTTATATGCTATAGAGTGGAGATCCTAATTTACTTTATTGTTTTCTAGATAGATGGTAAGTTGAGTAAGAACCACTCTTTTCACTCTGAATTTAAATGCCATGATATCCTGTAATAAATTTTCATATGCGTTAGGATTTTTTTCCTGGATTCACTCTTTGGTTCTATGATATACTTATCTATACCTACACTAATACTATATTGATTGTATTTGAGGTGTTTTATGGTATAACTTATTATTTTATAGAGCAAGTCTTTCTTTACAATGGTACCTTGGTACTCATCATTACTTGATTCTGGTAGGCACAAGGAGTACCAAAAACGACGAACACAAGTAAATTTTTCCCATAAGGAATAACACAGTGGAACCTTGGTACTCATTGTTAATTGGTTCCAGTAGGTGCATAGAGTACCAAAAAAATGAGGAACACCAGGACAAAATTTTTGTATCAAAATGAGTCAAGTACTGACTTTGCTGAGTTTCAAAGCAGTAGCGCACTAAGGTATGACTGTATTAATATTTTCTTGCATAATTTTCTGATTATGTTAAGGAATTCCTTCTTTCATGTAAACTTTAATATAACATATCCAATTTAAAAAGAACCGTTGAAATTTTATTTAGTAATTTATCCAATTTATTTTTGCATGGTATCCAGTTTTTTCATCCAACAGAATAACTTTCTCATTGTAAACATATCCTTCAATAAGATTTCATTATTTTCTTTATATAGATCTTACTCTTATTAAGTTAATTCCTAAGAATTTATCATCTTTTTCATAGAATATTCTTGTTATATTCATATCCAATACCTTCTTGTTAATCAAGAAGCTCATAATTTTTTTTCTTTTTTTGTTGTTTTATTTTTAGCTATAGCTCACTAGCGATCTGTGTTGTACCTGTGTTATTTTAAATAATTTTTTTTAATTACAATTCACATACAATATTATATCACTTTCAGGGGTACAACAGTGACTAGACATTTATACTACTTAGGACCTTCCTAAATAACATAGTACCCATCTAATCCTATACGTAGTTACTATAGTATTATTGACTATATTCCCTATGCTATGCTTTACATTCCCGTGACTGTTTTGTAATTGGTAATTAGCACATTTTCATCCCTTCACTTTTTCTACCCATCCTCTCCAATCCCCCTTCCATTTGGCAACCATCAAAATTTCTCTGTATCTATCAGTTTGTATCTGTTTTGCTTGTTGATTTTGTTTTTTAGATTCCACATATCAGTGAAATCATATGGTATTTATCTTTCTCTGGTTTATCAGTCAGCGTAATACCCTCTAGGTCCATCTACATTGTAGATGGCATATTTCATTCTTTTTTATGGCTGAATCATGGTCCATTGTATATATGTACCATTTCTTTATCCATTCATCATCTATTGATGGACATTTAGGTTGCTTCCATATCTTGGCTATTGTAAATAATGTTGCAATGAACATATGGATACATCTGATAGATTGCTTGTCTCCTACTACTTTTTCTGGATCTTTGTTTCGATCTCTTATATACGTAGGTCTTATTTCTTTGTCTCTTCATTTTGGCTGCCTAAAAATGTTCATTTCTATGTATTAGGTATGGCTGCTATGTCTCCCTGCCTTGATAGAGTAGACTTATATAGTGGGTTTCCTATGGGGCCCAGTGGTATAGTTTCCCAGGTCACCTGAGCCAGATGTTCTAAGTGTGTCCCTTCTATGGATGTGTTTGCCCTCCTGTTGTAGTTGAGCATTGATTACTGTTGGCATGTCAGTGGGAGGGAAAGACCCACCGATTTATTGGTTATAAGTACTGGCTATGACTACAATGGAGGAGCTATTGTGCAGGGCTGACCATATAAAGCAGTATTCACTTTAGGGGGTCTGCAGTGCTTGCTGAGTCTGCCCTTTCTGAGTGTTGTTGTTTTGTCTTCTATGCAAACAATTTATTTATAACATATTCTTAATTCTAGTGGAAATTTTAAACCAGAGATCTTTGGATGTAATAAAATTTATTTCTACTTTTTAAATACTTATATTAATCATTTAATTTTATTGTTGTTTTATCTAGACCTTTCCAAGACTGATGAATAATAATAATTATAGCACATATTATTATTTTCTTATTCTTTTTTTTAAAGATTTTTTTTTTTGTTTTTTGACAGACAGACAGACAGAAAGAGACAGAAGGGGAGGGCCTAGAGCAGTCTTCGTAGTTGACAGCATTAGTTTTCCACACAGTTTTAATCCACAGGTGGGCACGGGGCTGCTCAGGGCAGGAACTGGGCCAGAAGCTTCCCGCATAGGCCCCAGCAAAGAACTGAGCTGGGAGCACACCCCAGTTCAGAATATGGGTCCGCAAAGGCCAGGGCCAGGATTCAATCCTCAGGCCCCGGGGCTGCAAAGCAAGCGCTTAACCCACTAAGCCATCCTAGCTTCCCCTACTGTCTCATTCTTGATTTTAATTGTAATAATTTTTGCTTCTTAGAATAATATTGATTTTTGTTTTTAGTAAATAATCTTTATTATTTTTAAGTATATTTATTTTATTACTGTTTAACCAAGTGGTTTTCAGATGCTTGATGCCAAGTTTGAGCACATTATTATCATCTATTTTTGTGATTAAGTTATTCCTTTAATTTGTTTATATAATAGATTATGCTGCTAGATTTCTGATATTTAATTACCCTTTTGCATTCCTGGAACACCCCTGTCTTATATAAGTGCATGATTTTTTTTCTATATTATTGGATATTTTATTTGCCATATTTATATTTCTTTTTTTTTTTCATTGTTAAATTTATTAGGGTGACATTGGTTAGTAAAAATTACATAGGTTCCAGGTGTACAACTCCACAGTACCTAATTCATGTGTTATAATATGTGTTCACTACCCAGAGTCAGCTTTCTTTTCATATATTTCTATTTTTAAATAGAATTAGACTATGTAATTGTCCTATATGATCTTTTCCAAATTTGGAATTAAATTTATACCACCACTGAATATTTACTAAGGAAGTTTTTTGGGTTTTTTTTTAGATTTTCCATGCATGAAAAAGCTAAATAGCATGAGTAAGCTAAAATGTTAAAAAGCCAGTTAGAATTTATTTCTGAATCCATCTGATGTTGGTGAGTTTTTCAAAGAGCTCTATGATCACCTATTCAAACCTTTCTATGGTAAATCATCTGTTGTTTTCATTGATCTATACTTGTATAAGAAAGTCATTTGTTCTTTCTAAGTTTTCAGTGTTTTAGCCAAAGAATTGCAGTTCCTTCTATAATTCTTTCCTATCATTCTATTTCTTTGCCACAGCAATTTTTATATTTTCTCTTTTTTTGCTTCATCAGTTTCATAACTGAAATTCTTTAATTGATCTCTTTAGTTAATCATTTTATAAAACCAGTTTTTTATTTTGTTTTGTTTTGTTGATGAATTTTTGTAGCTACCACTATTTTTTCTACTTTAGTGATTTAAGATTTATCATGTGTTTTCTCTTCCTATTTTCTTTTGGCTAATTTTTCTGCTCAATTTTTAATATTAGCATTTGTTAGTATATTATAATACTAAATTCTTCAGATAAATATTATTGTTATTGCTGTCATGTTAAATATAGAATGTGATAAAGGTGATACATTTTTTTCATTTCAGTCATGATGTGAGGTAGTAATGTGAGTTTCTATATTCCCTGGTTTCTAAAGTTAGTAATGTCAATTTTTATATCCTCTTTGGTATAAGATCAATCTAGGGGTATGTTTTTTTAGTTTCCAAGTACTTAAATTGAGATTTTTATGTTTATTGATTATTTTATTAAAGAGTGTGATCTTTAATAAGATATTGTGTAATTTGTTTTTACTTGTTGAGGTTTTCTTAATGACCAGTTATCTGATTAAGCTTTTTAAATATTCCGTGAACAATAAAGAAAATTTATATGGTTGACCCTTTACCAATATAGGGTTGGGGGCCCCAAGCCCCCACTCAGTCGAAAATCCATACGTAACTTAACTGTTCCAAAAGCTAACTACTAATAGCATCTGGTTGACTGGAAGTCTTATTGATAACATAAACCATTGATTAACATGTATTTTGTATGTTATATGTATTGTATATTACAGTAAGGTAAAGAAAAGAACATGGACAATAGAAAGAGAAAATACATTTACAGCACTATACTTATTTACTGAAAAAAATTTACATATAAATGGACCTGTACGGTGTCAACTATATTTTTTTTCTTTTAAAGAATGTAAGTTATAATTATGAGTATATTGATTACAGCATTATAAATTTCAGTATCCTTCTATTCTTTGTACTGTATTAATTTTTAATATGAGTATTTCATTATATTATACTCATTCTTAGTCTATTTGAATTTTAGTCCATCAAATTCCATTATATCTAATAATATCACTACTAACTTCATTTGTATCCATTTTCATGATTTTTTTAACTTATTATTTTATACATTTCTTTTGGAATTAGTACTTTAAGTGTTTTTCAAGGCTTTGCTTTTAAGCTGATATGAGAGTCACCATTTGTAATAACAGTGTGTTCACATTTGATGGAATAAGAAATATAGTTGACTTTATGTATTATATGTTTATGGGTTTTTTCCTTGATCAAATTAACCTTGATTTTCTTTTCCCCCTATTTAGGAACTTTTCAGTATTATAATTGTTCAATTTTATTTCCTGGTACTTATATTAACATGAATATATCTCTACTATTATTAGAAATGGAGATATGAATTAAGTTTTCTGCCAAGACACTCTATTTCTTCTCCCATATGCCAACAAAATGAAACTGATAGAACACTGTCATTCTTGCATATACACAAATACCTGTCTTTAAGTCTAAAATGTAATTTAAGTGCTGTTTTGGCTAGGTATAAGATTTTAGGGCTACAGTTCTTTGCTTTCAGTATTTCATAGACATAATGTGGTTATTGTTCTATGAAACTGCTCTATGTAGCTTTTTTTATTTTTCAGATATCACGATTTTTATTTTGGGAAACATAAATTCTATTTTTTTATGGTTAGATTTTTGAAATTTTATCAGGCTATGCCTAGATGCCTGTTTGTTTGTTTTCTCATTAAATATGTATGGAATTCATTGCATCCTTTTGGTATCTTATGTCCTTCCTTAGTCTTAAGAAATATTTTACATTATTTGTTTATTATGGTCTCTCCTTCACCTATTGCTTGATTCCTTCTGGACTTCCTGTTACTAGCATGTTAAATATTTAGTATACACCTGCCAAATTTATCTGGTTTTGTATACTGTAATTTAATTTTTATATCTCTGTTCTTTGCTTTAAGCTCTTTCTTCTACTTGTCTTTTAGGTAACTAATTCAGATCTCAGCAGTGACGAAACTTATCTTCAATTTATTTATTAACTTGTATTTTGCTTTAAAATTGAGAGATTTTCTTTCCAAAAGTCTTTTTTTTTTTTGCTGTGTACATATATCTTCATAACTCTCCTTAATTTTTGTTATATACATCTTTTCCATTAGGTACCTCTTTGCCTATCTTTTGTGATTTCTGCGCAGCCTGGTGTAGCTCACCATAGGCTATTGTAGTATCCTATTTCATAGCAGTCACAAAAAATCTTCCAACTGGGAAGGGAGGGTAGCAGCAGGCAAGTTGCCTTTTCCTCAAGGTGTTACATTGAATTCTCCATGAGTCTACCCACGTATTCCGTGCCTCAGAAATAGGATGCGACTGTCTTAACCACTCAGCAACTCCTTAGATTCTTGTCAACCAGTAAGACCAAGCCAACTCTTGTGGATCTGTTGTCAACAGTAACTTTTGTGTCTTCTAGACTCTGAAAGCCAAGCTTTTTCCAGAATCTACTGTATACCAGTCCTTGATTTGAGGCTTTCCAATTCCAGCTTCCAGGTTATTGTCTGACCCATGGAAATAAATGCAATTTACTTCTTTTTCCATTGTCTGACTAATAGTTTTCTACAATCCTCAGCAGATTCAGATAGATTGAAGTGAAACAATAAAGAGATGAGATGTATTCAGGTAGCCATATTCCCAGAATTCTTTTCAGTGGTCAAAATAGTAAATAAGCTTATTCTGTAATCATTTCATGATATAATATTAAACCTAAATCACTAAAATTTTGGTAATAAATGTCTTTCCTCCTTATCTTTTTAACTTAGTAAAATCCTTTCAGGAAAGGTTCACTTGCCTCCTCCTTTCATTTCTCTAGTTCTTCACTACCTCCTTTTCCATATACCCATGGTATCTCATTAAGGCCTAGATTTCTTTCGCTCTTATTATATGCTATTACAATTAATTAGGCACATATTATGTCTTTGAAGGAGAGGAAAGTATCCGTTATCACTGAACACAAAGCAGTTATTGCTGCACATATATTTGGTGTGCATGAAAGTGTTAGTTGTATTTGCTGTCAAGAATGATTCCTTAAAATCTGGTTTTGAAAAATATTTTCTTTTGAAAATTTTAAATTTCAGCTTTGAAAATTTTTATCTGTAGCACTAGGAAATCACATTTAAAAGGGAGGGCAGCATTTTTTTAAATGAAAGAAATCTGTAAATGTATTGACATTTAAATAAGTAATAATAACAATAATAATGTGTCATTTTGTGGAAAACGTTACTTTACTCAATTTTACTTTATATTTACTTTAAATTGGCCTGATTTGAACCACAAAAGGTAGCTGTTTAAGCAAATAGATATACACTAAATCACCACCTTTAATATGTGATTTAATCTGTCTTTCCAGGAACTATGATCTTATATCTTCAACTTTACCACCAGTAGTTTGTGTACATAAACATATAGCTGATGTCACTGCTTGTACTAGAGCTGTAGGAAAGGGTCCTCTTTGATGGTCTATGGAGCCATGCAGAATGGGGTTCACGTCTGATTTTCACATTACCCGCAATGTGAGATTAATGCAATTTACCTTACAGGGTTCTTATAAGGATTAATGTGTTAGTCAATTAAAGTATCTGATGGTCACTATTAATATCTTGTTTTACTCTAATGTTTAATATTACAGTATTATTTAACCAGTCTTCTAGATAGGGTAAAAACAAATATGTTGAGCCAATAGCTGCACTGGGAATAAGTCCTAGATTGGTCAAAAAAGCTAGGTGGATTACTGAATTGGAGAACTTAAAATTAAATAATGGTAATCTGCTATGCTGCATTTTAACAACAAGAACAAACAGATTTTGCTTATTATCAAAGTAAACTTCAATAGAAAATGAATGTTGGTATATTTTCTGTGTTTGATTATATTATCTAGAATCATAGTTATATTTTTAACTTTCATAAACTTTGCATAGGTTTTTTAAATGTTTATAACTTCTCTGACTATGTTTAAATGTGAAAATCTCAGATAGTAGATATAGCAGCAAAAAATTCCAGATACAATACTTTCTAATCTGATGTTTTCTTCCTAAACAGACATGTAGTCTGTCTGTCTGTCTGTCTCTCTGTCTCTCTCTCTGTCTCTCATTTGCTTCCTCTCAAAGATAAACTTGCTTATATTCTCTTAAAACTGAATGATTTTTTTTAAACACAAATAAGAGACTATAAAGAGGAGAGTTTACATTTTTCCAATTCATTTGTCAAGTACCGGTAGATAATCGAAAAGAATAATTTAAGCTTTGAAAAAATATTCAATTTTGTTAAATACCTACTTCATTTGAGCGGTGAAATATGGTACATGGACTATATAACACATCTTCAGTATGCTTTTTTCAGCCTTTTGCCAGGATTATTTGATTTCAGTATTGCTTAAAGATGTGGTCTCCAAACAATTTTATATAATACTTCTATAAAATATGTGTATTCTATAAACTCACTACAGGTACTAATACTATCGTACCATACTATGTATATTTTTAAAGCAATGTGAATTTATCCTTTTAAAGAATGAAAAAAATTAAATAAAAATAGAACTATCATTTTTCTATACTTCATTGGCCATTTTCTGCCCTCCTAGCCCAAGAGACCAGGGACTTAGATAAAAGAAAAAACACTTAATGACCGTCTGATGTCCTTTCTAGTAGAAGAGTTCTATTTCTGTCTTTATGCCTTTAAGAGCATTTTCTACAATTATTTTAATATGGCATCTCCCACTGATAGAATCCAGTAACACCAAACAACATGGGAAAAATAATTCCATATTCTATCCAGATTTTATAAATCAGATGCAGCATCTAAGCCAGTACCATTATACACTAGAAAATGTTGTAAATTATTACCTAACAGCAAATACAAACACATAAAGATCATAAAAATTATCCTAACATATCTTCAAACATTTTTGTATCAAATATATTAAATAGAGAAATCACATGCATACTGAAACCTGTCATTAATTCCTAAATGGAAGATTTGTAGATACCATTCAACAGTGACCATTTCTACACTACTTAAAGCAAGTAATGTTAAAAAGAGAGAGAGAGAGAAGATACTGAATTCTATTGCCCAAATTACAGCACAGAATTATTTACAGTTTCTAAACCACTGTACTAGGCCTCAAAGTTAAGATCTTACTAATATGAATCAGGATCTTATGACTTATTTTGCTTGTTTTTGTCATTCTAACCACCTGCAGGCTTAATCAGAAAACAAGAATGTTCAGTGACTTACAGTTTAAAGGTCTATCTTTGTGAGCAAAAGAATTTTAACTTAAATCCCTCATTGTTTTAAATGAGAGTTTAAGAAATAAGAGCAAAGTCTATAGATTGAAGCTAAATACGAATTTTGTGGATGTGTAATACCCGTATTTATAGATTGAACATATAGTGTAAGACATGTGGAAAATTCTTTAACTTGGAATATTTCCTATTAATTCTCCAAATGTCTTTATAACAAATAATGAACACTCCCAATCAGTAAAGTATATTGGTTCAAACTAATTCTTGGAATCATATCTTAAATGATTCTAGCTCATTAAGAGCACAAGTGATTGTTAATCAAAAAGTTAGAAGAGAGTTTCCAAAGTAAATATTTTTAATGATTTGGTAGAAAAAGTGCTGATCAAGGAGAATCAGAATTGTTACTTACATATATAATTTCTGAAAGAGGGTAACCAAAAGGGAATAGAAGTTTCACACTATTTTAAAAAGACTTCCCTCTCAATCAGGGGGCTTGAAGAAAGAACCACAGTCCACAAGTGGGTGCTCCCAGAAAATTATTTCTCTAACAGATTTGACACATCTTGCAATGGATTCACAATGCCTTGGCAAGCAAATGGATTAGCTTTGATGGTGTTGCCAGTAAAGCCACAGTCTTTTGTTGCTGCGCAAACACATTTCTCTCCTTTCTATGGCCTCCAGCAAACTACACATGTTACTTTTGTTTGGGTAATTTACTGTCTTGGAAAAGGAAGTATGAAACTACTTTTCAGAGAAAACCATTGAAACTCCTTGGCTGGCAGCATCAGACTGACTAGCTTCAGAAATATCACCACAAAGCTTTCTCTGATCAAATGAAAATACTCAGAGGGGAGAAAAAAACCTTCTTAAATCCAACCAGCAAAATTCCTGCAAACCTTCTTTCATGCAGCTTGATTTTTATAAGCCATCTGTTTTCCAAATAGACTATGTTCTTGGCCTTAAACATCCCTCTTCATTCTCCTTCCAACAACGTTCCTCATTATTTATGTACAAGATTAATAAAAATCTCTGAAATGAGAACACTAACTCATCTCACAGTCTCTTTACATGGCTATTGTCTCTTAGAGAAGTTTTTTTTTTAATTAAATTTAAGAACTTTTACTCCATTTCTTTGACATTTCTTGATACTCAATCCAATTATTGTTTTAGTCAATAACATAGCTTCCCTGTGTGATAACTTGTTTGTTTCTTGTGGTCTTCACATTTTCTTCATATTTAAGAATCCTTTATTGCCTGTTGAGAATCTGCTGCTTGCATAATCTGGAAATGAAGTGGTAAATTCGCAATTTACAGGATGCAGAAAATATTTTTATTGTTTTGATCAAAAGAGTGGTTGTGATCCTGTTTTATCTATAAAGTTAATTGATTAAAATTTTCATTTACTATACAGTGATTGTTATGTTTTCCTTTAAAATATATAATACTATTAAATAAACCCAAAAGATTTTAAAAATAAATTTCAGCTCTCTGGTCCTAGTGTTGATTGGAATTTAAAAAACCAAACTTTATACAGCTGAAACAAATAAAATAGTGGATGTCACCTATAATTGAAAAATAAAATAAGTTATTGAAAAAAACAAATATTAAAGTTATTTTCTTTTCAAATGTTCACAGTCATCAATTATTAGGGAAATATAAACCAAACCTACAATGTAATACCACTTCACATTCATTAAAATAGCTATTATCAAAATACCCAGAAAACAACCAACATTGTCAAGATGTAGAGAAATTCGAACCCTTGTAGAGATGTTCATTGCTGGTGTGGATGTACTGCGGTGGAGCCTCTATGTAAAACAGTATGGTGAGTCTTCAGAAAATTAAAAAAGTATTACTGTATGATCCCATAATTCTCCTTCTAGGTATGTACACAAAAAGTATTGAAAGCAGGGACTTAGTTATACCAATGTTTGTAGCCACATTATTCACCAAGGCCAAGGTGGAAATAACCCAAGGTCTATTGATGGATGAATGGATAAACAATATGTGGTATATACATACCATGGGACATTATTTGTCCCCCAAATCAATGATATTCTGAATATGGTATAACATCCATGAGCTTTGAATATATAATTCAATATGGAATAAAGTAAACACAAAAGGACAAGTAGAGCATAATTACACTTAAATGAGGTACCTACAGTAGTCAAATTTATAGAAAGAGGAAGTAGATGTCAGTTACCAGGGACTGGGGGGAGTGGAGAATGAGAAGTTATTATTTAATGAGTATAGATTTTCAGTTTGGAGAGAAAAACCTTTTACAAGTGGGTGGTAGTAATGATTGTTTAACAAGGTGAATGTACTAACAAACCTCATGGTACACATAAAAATGGTCACATCGGTAAATGTTGTTAGGTATATTTTACTGCAATAAAAATGATTTTCTGCTCAAAAAGTAAATGAAAATGATTCTTAATGGTGATTAATCAAATAAAATCAAATATTCACATTATTTTGAAATTACATTGTCCATTTAACTTGGAAAGTTAATTCATACTCTAGACATTAAAATTCTGTGCTCTATTCTGGGCTTAAAAGCATCAATGGATATTTGGGACCTAATAAATACAAATCATACTTGATGCCTATGTCAAGGAAGTCATCTTTAGCAGTCCTTAATGAGTTAGATATTCCACAGAGATTCAGGAAACCTGATTCCAAAATGCCCTTTAGGAGCTAGTGGAATTACCTCCATCAAAGGCAGATAAATAAAATGCTCATCTTCGTTTCTACAGAAACCAGGGAATATTGTTGATGATGCCCTGAGATTCACCCTCTTCAGAGAGCTATACTGAAATGAGAACTAATCTTCTGTTATACAGTAAAGTAAACATCCCTCATATTATGCTGTTATAGAAACTTCTCTTGAATGTATACATAGCCTATGTTTTCTAAAATGCATTTGTGTGATTGGAATGGGCCACATGACTGAGACACCAAAGTATTATGTGTAGTTTATTTACTTCTAACCACTTTCGTTCCTCTTTCTTTTCCTTTTATACCCATTGTTTGTTTTAGCTTTGATTTCATGTTGATTTGTTTTGCTTTGGTTGGGGAAGAACTTAGGAAGCCATAATGTTAAGTTGATTTTAAGAGATTTCATACTGATAACTTATACCACTTCATACCATGTGTTCAGAAGTTTTCAGCTATTTATAATGAATTGATAGTCAAGCCACAAAAATAAACAGTATCTTATGTTATTTTAGAATGACCAAATGTTTCAGAGTGTGCTCTGTTTGTATTGGTGGTGGTTGTAAGTTGTTATTATAGGGAATAAATTCATTTTTACTACCACTAAATATTCCTTACATTCACTATGTAAGAAAATGAAATGGAAATGTTACTTTCCCCTAATTTTCTCCTTAGAAGGTAAACAACTGAACAATTTATATTGTGTACAGTGTTCCCTCGCCACTTTGTGCTTCATGTTTTGTGGCTTCAGTGCTTCGCGGGTTTTTCCAAAATATTCATCAAAAAATAAAAATGAAAACATACAACCATGTCGGCAGCCACATGGCAGAAAGGAGCGTTGTTTCATGTGGATGCGCAAGAGAGAAGGATCCCTGCATGTCAAACACAGAGATGAGCTGACTCAGAGTCCATCCCACGGGCTCTCATCAAGGCGCGTGATGGGTTTCCGGGGCGACATCGGCCCATGAGAGGACGAGTGGATTTCTCCCTGTGAGCTGATGGTCTGCGCATCATCGCAGCCTCACCTAGCATCTTCTCTTGTTGTATCTCGCCAGTCTTGTCCATGATGTTGACTGTCTCGCATACTGTATTTTAGTGTTGTGTTGGCGATAACTTGTTTTGTTTAAGCGATAACTTTTTTTATTAATTAAGCCCTTATAATGCCGCCTAAGCGCTGTGCCCCTGCGAAAGCTTC
>PVKE010007798.1:0-49551 GCA_004027555.1 Craseonycteris thonglongyai
AGCACCTCCTGCCCCGTCTCTCTCAGCAGCCTCCACCCTGCACCTGCTCAGCACCTCCTTCCCCGTCTCTCAGCAGCCTCCACCCTGCTCCTGCCCAGCACCTCCTTCCCCGTCTCTCTCAGCAGCCTCCACCCTGCTCCTGCCCAACATCTCCTGCCCCGTCTCTCTCAGCAGCCTCCACCCTGCTCCTGCCCAGCACCTCCTTCCCCGTCTCTCAGCTGATGACTGCAAACAGTGTCAGTCCTTCCTGTCTGTCATGTCCCTTAGTTTCCTCATCCTCCATTCCTGTGTTCCAAGCGAAAGTGCTGAAGACCAGAGAGTCCAAGGGACAGCCCAAGACCACACAGCTCGGACACTGCGGGCTTGAGGTTTGAAGCCAGCCCTGCCAGGCCATCTGGGCTCCTCCCCCAGACACGGACCGGCTCCTGGACCAAGGCCCTTTCCTAAGTGCTCACGCGGCAGAAGAGCCTCCAGGTGCCGCCCCTCCCCCGCCCCATCCTTCCTCTGCAGCTGACAGAGCGGCTGTCCCCCCAGAAAACGGCACCCTTAAGTCACAGGGCAGCCCCCATGGCCCTGAGCTAGGAGAGCGTCAGGGGCGGGATGGGGGTGCAGACACCAAGGCACCCGCGGTCCCTGCCCCCGCATCGCGGCCTGATGTTCTCATCACGACATGGTAACAAAGGGCATTTAAGTTCCAGCCATTTGCTTGCAGTGTAAACAAACTGGCTGCTGCTCATAAACAATAGGGAGGGAGTCCTCAGGCCGTCACCTTGAGCTTGACCCTGACCTTGCCTGCCTTAATTATACAGGACAGCCAGGGACAGCAAGCAGGCATTCCTTACCCCTAGTTCCTGTTTTATCACGGTTTTGTTTGGTCTGTCCCCGAATTCTTTCTGAAGAAATTCAACAGAATAAACAATCACTCCCCCCGACCACTTGCCGGCTGCTCTGAGTGTGAAGCGGGGCTACGTGTGTGTTATTTATGAAAATGGATGGCCGCACACCTCAGTCCTCCTTCCGTGCTCTGAGGAGGCGGCCCTAATCGTTTCCTATGAAACCCACGGCGGGCCCGGCGGGCGTGACCGCTGCAGAGGCAAATGGAGGTAGCGGTTTGGGAAGCATGTCCTCAGGGAGGTTATGAGGGAATCCCTATGCAAAACCCGCTCTTGCCCGCCTCTCAGGAGCCCGCTGGGCCGCGGCTTGATGGCTCCATTAGCCTGCAGGGCAGCGCCTGCGACCAGGGTGGGCGGATGCGAACCAGCAGGCTGCCCGCCGCTCGGAGCGGCTTCATGAGCAAGGAGCACCTGTCCCCTGGGGAGACCCAGGGCGCAGCCTCACGCTGACAAGCACCCCGGGCTGCGGCGGATCTTAACACAAAGACCTTCCCGGCAGAACTGGTGGGGATGGAGGAACATGGTGGGGACGGGAGGATGCCACAAGGGTGGGCTTGTTACCAAGCAGGTTGCCATGGCAGCGTGGTGAATCTGCTGGGAGCCCTGGGATGCCTTGTGGAAGCCCCCAGAGCCCTCCCCCCCAGGGGCACGAAGTGGGCACACACCCTCCGATACTCATCAGGGAAGTCTGACCTTGGCCAGGAACCAAGGTCAACTCCCTGAGATGAAGCAGGGTGGTGTATGGTTTGGAAGAAGAGGGAGAGTTCCACTACACCAGCACTTCTGTGTGCTACGTCTGTCTTCTGTCACAGCGACTCCGTGTCCCTGGATGCTCACAGGACCCAGTGTCTATTGCTGTCCATATGCTCGCCCATGGCTGGCCTGATTTAAACCAGTCAAGGCCACCGTGCACATCAGCTCACACACCACTCCGCTCCCAGCACGTGGACTCACGGTGCTGAGGCTCAGGGACCTGATGCAGTTCACTAGTTCTCGATACTACGTTCGATGGGCTTCTCAAAACGATGCCGGGCTCTGCCCTTCCCCTGGAGCTGCAGCCAGTGCGGGGCCTTGTCCTGGGTCTGCAGACGCCGGCTTCCCTGGGAAATCGCAGGCCGTAATGACTGGTTAACATATCGACCGGCCCAAGAAGCCCGGTCATCTCCTGCCAAAGGTCAGCCTGAAGCCAGTGTATAATGACTGCTTCTCCGCGGTAATTAGTTCCTTTCCTCTCATTACAATTGGAAATGCACAGAGCGGAGCATTAGTCTCCGTTAGCATCATCCGCTGAGAGGCATCTTCACAGCAATAATCACTCCCAAAGGAGGGAGGGCTGAGTTAGGGCGGACTGACTGTTCAGGTGTGATGTGGAGGGTTCTGTGAAAACCTGGCAGGGGATCATTATTGTCACTTTGGCTCCAAGAGGATGCAGGCCAGGGCCTCAGGGGCCCTGTGTGCAGATGCTGATCAGCGCCCCACCCTGTCCACCCAACACCCCCCCGCCCCAAGGGCCCTGGGCGATCATATCTCATCACAGCTGACTCCGGCCTCTGAACATGCCCAACAAACAGCTCATTATTCAAACAGATGTTTCTGTTTGTTTGAGATTGCTATTCCAGGGGGGATCTGGCGTTCTTGTTTACAAAATGAAGACTGTACTTCAGTCTGTGCAGGGTGTGAGGCCCCCCCAAATGCTCAGATCCTCGGTAGGGAGGCAGATTGTGCAGGGGGAGGGGTTGGGGGGGCAGTCAGTCTGCAGTCACGGAACACTTGGATGGGCCCTCTGGTCCTGCGTCTTGGTGTCTTGCATAGGTAGAATCCTGGGGGGCTTCCCGATGGAGGATGCACCCAGCAGGCCGGTTATGCCGTCTCTGCGGCTACAACCCACAGCTCAGCCGCACATGCCGACGCTGACAGGCTGCTCCATCCACGAGCCAATTTCTGTCCCAGGGTTGCTGTACTTCCCTTGTTGACCCCTCACAACACTGAGTACTTTTCCTTCTGATTATACAAATAATTCGTCTTCGTTATTGAAAAAATGGGATGACACATAACAATAAGATGAGGAAAGTAGAAATCTCCTGAGTGCCCATCATGTTCATCCAAACCTGCCCAACTTTTGGCGACTATATTTTTTCATGCAATTTTTTAAACGTGCAACACACACAAGCTATTTCTATTCACTCTCTCTCTCTCTCTTTCCGTTCTTATTGGACAGATTGAACAGTGTATTCATTTAGGCATCCTGCCAGGTCCATTAGCAACAGATAAGACTCTTTAAAAAAAAAATGATTGCACACAATTTTTGTGTGCACATGCCACAATTTAGCAACCTTTGCCCCAGTAAGGGACATGCGCTTTCTTTCCAGTCCTTCTCTCCTTTGTTTGGTTTTGTTTTGTTGCCATGCTACGGGCCGACAATATGCTTTTGCATTTATATGTCCTTATGCACAAATTCGTTCTTTAAGTTCCCAGAGAACACTGGCTCCTATGTGCTGATGAGAGAGGCAGACAGTTCCGCTCAGAGCTTATTTCATGATGGATCTGGATGGAGCTGGGGGAGGAAGGGAGACAGAGGCTGTCTGCAAGCCTGTTATCTTGTCCTGTGGAAGAGTGTGCATTGGGGAAGCCGGGAGGGCTCAGTAAGTTAGGCGCTCACATTGCAGCGCCCTGAGACCGGGGATCGAGTCCCGGCCCCGGCCCGTGCAGAACCATATGCTGAGCTGGGAGCTCCCCCAGTTCAGTTCTCTCTCTGTCTCTGTCTCTGTATCTCTCTCCCTCTGTCAAAAATAAAAATAAATATATATATATATTTTTTTTTTAAAAAAAGAGTGTGTGCCCATTGCACTGAGGTCACTTGAGATGCTAGACTCTCTCGTCAGAGGTGCAGGTTCTCAGCTGTCACCTCACTTACACCCCCCCACCCCCATCCCACAGGGCTAGCACGGCCTCCAGCTGTTTGTCAGGCAGCTGCTGATGTACCGGGGAGCCGGCCAGTGCCCCCGTGTGCCTCTGCTGGGGGCCCTCACGCCATCCGTGGGAAACACTGAAGGCCGGCGGAAGCGGTGCGCACGTGCTCAGCGGATGGAAGGGGTGTGGTCTGCGAGGTGTCTAGGTGGCTTTAGAGAAACCAGACTCGCAGGCCCGTCTCCACTCTCAGGAGGAATTTGGGGTGGCGGTCCCCAGGCTCAGCACCGGCAGGAGGGCTGAGTTCTTTGGATTTGGACATAAAATTCAGGTACAGTCTTCACGCAGAACAGGCCTTAGCTACGAGCGAAGAGGAGTCCCTGGATACGGCCTACACATCAGCAGTCAGGAGCAAGGTTCTGTGTGTAGATCTGGGTCTGGGCAGCGTCTACACAGCCTGGCGGCCGGGAGGCCAGGTCCCGAGCAGGGGTTTTGAGAAATTTCAGGGCAGATTACGCCCGAGCTCATCTCTGGTTTCCCTGAGTCCCTGTCACCACAGCAGGCTCTTCCTATCTCCCCACGTGGATCCCTCCCCACGGCCCCTCCCGCGTGGTCTCTGCGTGAGGTGCTTTCCGGGGGCCGGAAGTGCAGCCCGGGCCAAGCCACACCTGTGCTCACGGAATGGTGACAGCAACTCCAAGTCCAGGCAGGAGATGCTGAACATGACCAAGTTTTGGCAGGAGTGCTGCTTTTGCTACTTCAAGATGCCTGAAAGGCCTTTTACCACTAAACTCCCATGCAGCTCTCTCCCGGATGATGTATCACTCCATTTACTGCTGTAATCTGGGTAACAAAATGAATACTCCATCATTGTACTATGAATAGTAAATTAACCCAGATAAAAGTGTTCTCCATCCAATCAAAGCCATTAAGTAACTAGGAGACTAAGATTTGTGAGGACATTTTGGAGGCAATTATAACTAATGAATACATTAACTTCAAGAGGCAGACGGGTTCGGAGCCTTTCTGGTCTCACCAAATAAAATTAGGGTAGGTGGGAAGAAAGCTGAAATAATTTCGTAAGAAGGGCAGATTTACTGATCTGCACAGGGCCATTTAGAAGGGAAAATGGTACTTGGACGACACGTGGGTGTGTCACACAAGAGCAGGATCGTTAAAAGAAGGAAGGAGATTCGGCCCCTCACCACGGTGTGGGGGTGTGGGGGGGTGGACAGACCCCCGCAGTGCTGGCTTCCATTGCCTCAGTCCCCCTCCACTCTTCTCTAAGAAAAACCACTGACCGTTTTAACTATAACATCAATGTGTAATTGCAGGCAGTAGAAAAACACATAGCAAAGCACGGACTACAAGGCCAATCTACACGCTTACCACCCAGAGACAGCCATTGTTAACATTGGTGGTAACTAGTTGGTTTTTCTACGCATATGTATGATATGGTTGAGGGTAGTTGTATGTTATTCTGTTTAATAGGAATAATAGCTTTAATATTTTGAATAATGGCTTTAATATTTTGGTGAAAACAATACAATTTACTATATAAAATTCAAACCATACTGAAAATTTCTAAGAAAGTGATTAGAAACCATGACCTACACTCTCACCCCACGGAAGTTAATCATCCCCAGCTCTAGCGTCTCTCTCCGGCATGTGTGCTGATAAGAGAGAAAAAAGATCAATCACCTGCTACAAAAAAGGGGATGGTTCTGAGAGGCATGCCAAACGTATTTCTTATTTTAAGTTCATATAAGAAAGTAAACACAAATAAAACAGGAGGAACGGCCTCCAACTGAGAACTGAGAACTGCCTCCAACGTGCACGTTGGTCCCCAAGATGCCGGCTGCTCTCCCCCTTTGCTTTCCCTTCTTCGCTTTGGGATGCCTTTGCTCAGCCTTTGCCTCCTGAGACAGCCCCGGGGCTTACAGCAGGGCTCTGGGCAGCACCGTTTTTCCTTGATTCCCTCAGCCTGGAGGCTGAAACCCCCATACCACCCCGCACCTGACATTGAGACATCTTCCGCCCACTGGGGCCAAGTCACTCAAGGAACATTCTTAGCTTCTGCCATCAGCCCACGCCTGCAGGTCCCAGGGAAAGATGAGCACACACAAACACCACCCCTGCCAGGCCTCCTGAGAAGCGCTGCCGCGCCTGAGTTAAATGGGTCAAGTGCATTCAAACAAACTGGAGCAGGAACATCCCCGTTCAAGGGGACACTCAGAACCTGCAGCCTTTTCCTGCCACACGGGAACTGGGTTCCAGAGCTGGCACATCGTCACATGTTTCAAGAGGAGCCAAAGACCTAAATTTCTAAGTGAAATCTCCTTCTTCACACATGTTGGCGGTCAATTACAAAATTACACGCACGAAAGCACACCCAGTGGCTTGAAACACAACTTAGTACAATTCGGGACACCCGTTCGATTGGAATGTCAAGGGAGCAATAGGTAATCTTTAGTGAAAGTGTTTCCTGAGCACTATGTGGGACATATTAATTTACAAATGACAGTCTGTTTATGTGAGGTTCCGGTTTAGCTGGGGGTCTTGCGTTGTCTCTAGTCGCCCTCACCGATGGGCCACTTAGCCTTCTACCCCGGCCCTCAAGGAACCCTGGGACTTTCTCCGCCTTCCTCGTTCTGTCTAGATTTCAGTATTCAGCTTCCAGGTATCACACTTGTGTCCCTTTCCTCCTTCTTTGACAATGAGCTATTTTTTCCTTGTCATTGGTTCTTATTTTCTAACGGGTTTTAGTGGGTTTGGAGGAGGTACAGGGTAAAGATGCATTTCTTACATCCTTGATGGGCAGTCCCAATGGTCTCGTTTTTCACCTGCTGTCATAGCATGTGAATTTCCTCCCCCTTCAGGATTTTTTAAATACGTGTTTCTTGGCTGCCTACAGGCTCTCCTATGAATTTTACATGCCCATCGTAGCTGAAGTGCAATGGTATTTAATGCTCAGAACGCTGTGTACAAATATTTGATCTAGAAACAGAATTTAACTGAAGAAAAGGTCCAGCCTCCTGTTGGGTCACCGCAGGACAGAGCAGAAAAGGGAGAAACATCAACAGGAGGTTCTCTTTGTTCTTAGGAATTATGAACTTGGCGGCTCTTCTCGAAGTTCTGGTCCTGGTCTTCAGAATTGCCATGGGCACCATTATCTTTAAACGTACTTGGTGAAAGATTTCTGTTTTCTTGCCCCAAATCATCTGGGAATCCCTTAGCATTATTAACTGGTTCTCTGGGGGCTTCTAATGAGCTTGGTAATTACTCACTTTATTTCACGGCAAGTCCTACCAACCACCAGGTTTGGTGTGATTAACAGAAGTGCTTCTTCAAGCTAATGCTTTTTTCTGGTGGGGATGAGTCTCATGTAATTAAACCCTATTGTGAAGAAACAACTTGATACATTGGCTTATTTTGGGTTTGACAATATGATTAAAAGTACTAGGCATTCCTTAATTTTCTGCAAAGAATGTCGACTTTGCAGTTGCCATCCATTGGCATCTAAAGTCACAGAAGCAAGACAATAGTAAAGGGACAGCCAGGGAGGGGTGACGCTACAGTGTCCTGGCTGCGTAACCCACTTAGGGGTCGCTGGGGACAGCACAGGCTCGTTCACAGCACACAGTGACCACTGAGCCCACGGCCACGTCCTAAGATAAGCAATTCCACAAACAAGGGGAGCGCTGTTTGCACAGAATGCAGCACGGTGCAGGCGCCGTTCTCTTACCGATGCGATTTTTCCACACGTCGTCAAACACGCGGGCCGTATTCACCGCTTTTGCTTCCCTTTGTACAGCTGCTGTTTCCCATTTTGTCCCTGGCTTCGGCGACTTTTCTGAACTTAAAACTCCAGCTAAGCAGAACACACGAGTCTGTCTGTGAGACGGTGGGATTTCTCTTGGCTTCAGCGGTTAGTGCCCTATCCCGTCATTTCTGGCTAGGATAGTAAGAAAGAAAGAAAAAGAAGGCGAGAAAGGGAGGAAAAGAGAAAAGAAAGGAGAGAGAGACTAAGGAAGCATCAGGGCAGGACCCTGCGGGGTTCTGTAGGATGGGCTGAGGCTGTGGCAGGTCCTCAGAGCTTCCCTCTAGCCTCCCAGTTTTATTCCAAAGCGAAATCGGGTATGTGGTGGCTCTCACGTGCTCACCCCTCCAATTACGGTCTGCACCTTGGCTCCCTCTCACTCTCTGGAGCCACCAAGACCAGAGACAACTGCATCTGGAAAGTGTCTCATGGGGCAGAAATCCACGCCAAAGAGGAAGAAAAGAAACGTGCGTGGTCCCCACTCTCCCACACTTCACAAGCCCAGATGCCGACTGGGGTTCCAACCCCGGAGCCTTCGCGGCTGGAGGGACACAACTTGATTTGCAGACGTGATTGAGTCGGTCGGGCTGTTGTCGGAAGCTTGTTTTGACTTGTATACAAAACTCGTCTGGGATTGAATCAGCGATAGAGGAGGGCGGAGGGATGCTAAGTTATCATTTTTACAGTCACACTTCAGAACCAGGAGCCGTTCTTCTCGTGTTTTCTTTTTGGCCAGTGTGCGTTTCCTATTGTTTTTGCCAAACCTCTTGCCAGTGAGCTGCCGTTCTACTCGCAGTGAAGTAATTGCAGGACTCGCTGCGGGAAAATGGAAGATGGTTTCAGCGCCCACTGACACCCAGCCCATGACACCCGACACTGTCTTTCCTTTACTGACTCTTTCCTGCCTTTGCTGAGTCAAACGATGCTATATTTTCAATGACAGCAGACACCAGGGTACAAAATGTAAAAATCTATTATGTATACACAGTGGTCCCCCCTTAGCTGCGATTCTGCTTTCCATGATTTCAGTGGCCTGTGATTGACCACAGTCCAAAAATACTATACTAAATGGAAAATTCCAAAAACAAACAATCGTAAGTGTTAAATTACACTCCATGTGACCCAGGACAGGGTCACCTCTTTGTCCAGTGTCCTCATGTTATGTCTACCCCCGACCCGAGAGCCACCTGCGAGCCGTCTAGTGACCGGATGGACTCTCACGGTGTGGCAGGCGTTCTTCACGCCACCTTCTCTTCCCTACTGAGGGCCCCACAGCGCAAGCGCGCTGGAACTCCGCCGCAGGGGCGTGTGCATGGGGAAAACCCAGTGTGTCAGGAGCTTGGGGCCGTCTGCAGCCTTAGACCCCGGCTGGGGGTCTCAGAAGCCATCCCTGTGCGCTCCTGTCATCTTTAAAAGTGTAAACAAGATTTGTTTCACGTAAAACCATATTTATATTTCATTGCACTTACAAGAGAACCCCCCAGCCTCCCAACATTGTCTGTCTGGGTGTGAGCACCTCCTCCCCTTCAGCTGCTTGGCCCCTTCAACCCGCGTGGCCCCATCTGTTTGACGTCTCTGGTCGGGTGGGTAGATCGCCAGCAGTGGGGAAACCTCACGTTAGAATGCAGATGTGAACTGGCCAGGCTGGGGCAACGCATCGAATGTTTAGGAAGTCGAAAGGGGAAGCGGCCGTTTATTTCTGAACGACGCCGTTTTTCGTGTCAGGAGTGTGCTCCGTGGGCTGTTCTCTGCACACTTGCCAGCACACTGTGGTGCCCTTTATGCCGGCGTCTCTCAAGCTTTCCTTCAGCGTGTCTGAGGTTGATCCCCCATCCACCCTCTGTCCAAAGCAAACACACAGCTGCGGAAAAGCGTCCCGTAGAAGAGAAGGCCGTTGGTGCCTGAGTCTGGCTGACTGCACTTGGGTTTGTGTGCTAGGAACGCTCCGGGGACGATTGTGAACGTCTGGATTTCACACAGAAAGCACATACGTGCGCGGTGAGAGCTTCCACGGGAACAGCTTCTTGCACTCCCGCTCCACACCTCTTTTCTCCCCGCCACTCCTGACTGACCCTCCTCCTCCAGCCACCGGGGAGTCCCCGAAGTCACAGAAAACCGGGCGTCAGGGAGGACAAGGACACGCCCCAGGCTGTGGCTCAGCGTGTACACGTGAGCCTCCTAATGCCCGTGTCAGGAGTGGCTTACACCACATTCGCAGATACATCGGGCAAGGATTGGGCCTTATGTGCCCCTCTCCCTGCGGGGCAGCTCATTGGAACCCCTCCTGCTGCAGGTGCTAAGGAAGCACAAGGAGGAGGTCAATAGGCACTGACATGATGACAGTTAGAGAGGCAGCATTTCCAAACGTGGCTGACGAGCTTTGGGGGCCAAGCCATCATTGTACAAAGCGAATCGGGAGGCAGAATGTTGCAGGCAGTAAGCCACAGGTCAATTCATTGATCACAGTCTAGTACGTATGGCCTTTTATGGGTTTCCTTGGGCCTCGGTCCACGTTGCTTCATGGACTGTGAGCAAACTCTGAGTTATTTTCTTTCCCTAAGACCATTCTTCTTCTATCGTGGCCCAGGGAAGCCAAAAGGTTGGACACTCCTGCACTAAACCAATGTGAGATTCAGGCCCCAATGATCAGTTCTCAGGAGGCACCATTGACTTTTCTTTCCAATACGAGGCCCCATCGCAGACAGCGGTGAGTCTCCTAGCCACCCAGCTGTGGGCCCGCCCTGCTCCCTACCTGGAGCTCCAATCTGGCACTTAACAAGGACTCGTATCAAAATGCTACTGTATAATTTTCAAGGTGGCCTCCGAGCAATCATTTCACTAAACTAAAGAAAAACTATAGCAATATCACAGAAGCATGTTTTCTTTGTTGAAAACAGCAGACATCACACAGAAGAATAGCGTTCCCCTTGACCTTGTCCCCACTCCATCGCTGCTACTGCTCTGCTCAGACCTTTCTCTAAGCGTTCACCAAATAGACACGAACTTGTAGAAGTGGGGAGTCTTCGTGTGTGTGTTCAACGCTGATGTAATTCTGTGACAAGCAGAGGCCTGCAGCTCAGTGGTCTGACATGGAAATGCTTCGTGTCCCTACAGAGAACTGGCTTACCCTCCATTATAACTGCTTTGTATTTGCGGTGTGGAAATGCACTCACAAGTACGGTTGAATTCTCGGTCAGTCTCATTAGGTTGTTGCAGTACATGTTTATTCTCAACAATGCTGCAAAGAATAGCCTCGCAGCTGACGAACATTCCTTGATGGACCAAACTCTAGCCGGGCTCCCCTGTGTTCTCCCATCAACAGGACTGACGCATGGACTTCCTTGTAGAGTCCAGTTTCAGCAACAATCCTGTTCAGTCAGTTTAGAGAGAAACCCCCACCCGTAGTATTTGACCAAATTCCTCATCCCCACAGTCACCCTGGTGACATCTGACCACCCCGGACTGCCTCCAGCAAGAATCCCATCAGCTCCACTTAGCTGGAATCCCCCCAGATCTGATGCCCCCTCCTAGTAATTTGCCGTCCACGATGCCCCCCCCCACACACACACACACACACCGCCAAGTAGTGTCACTTCCTGGGCCTTTCACACGGATGCGGATTCAGCAAACCTCTACAGAGCTTGGACTGCACACCAGTGGCTTCTACCTGCGTCCCTGTTTAGAATCGATCTCAGAACAAAGCAGCTCCCGTGCAAATAGCACGCGCTCCCAGGAGGAAGGGAGTGTCTCCATTTCTGCCCCTGGGCACCTGTCCCTCTAACGCTCCGACTCACTCTTCCTCCCTCACAGCCCGCTTTCGAGGGCTGCACAGTCTGTCATTTATCCCCACGCCCTTCCAGCTTCCTTTCGATTTGTGAAAACAGATGACAAATGTTATAATCTACGTATGCGTTGTATTCGCTTCAAGTTTTTCAGCCTAATTACGGAACTGGCTTACGGCAAAGCTGCCCCTGGCCAAGGCCACTCCTCACTCAAGCAATGGAGTCTATTCCCCACGGCACTGAAGAGTGAGCTCTGTGTCTACGGGGCCCTGAGACGGAGCACACGCACACACACTCACCAAGTCTGAGCATCTGCAGGCACAGATGCACACGCACCTTCTGCCGTGACTCACACATGTACCTTTTCCCATGACACAGATACAAACACATACCTCCCTCTGTGACACACACATGTATATTCCACCGTGACACACACATGTACCTTCCACCATGACACACATCGGTACCTTTGTTTGTGGCAGGTGCACACATGTACCTTCCTCCATAACACACACATGTGCCTTCCTTTGTGACACAGATGCACATGCACTTTCCCTGTAACATATATGCAAATGCACCTTCCCCCGTAACACAAATGCACACATGTACCTTCCTCTGTGACACACACATGTACCTTCCCCTGTGACACAGATACACACATGTACCTTCCTCCATAACACACACATGTGCCTTCCTTTGTGACACAGATGCACATGCACTTTCCATGTAACATATATGCAAATGCACCTTCCCCCGTGACACAAATGCACACATGTACCTTCCCCTGTGACACAGACGCACATGTACCTTTTCCTATGACATATATGCACACCCTTTCCCCTGTGACATATATGCATGCCCTTTCCTCCATGACATATATGCACACACGCTTTCCCCACGACATATATTCACATGCTGTCCCCACAGCAGACATGCACACACACCTTCCCCCATGACTACTGCAACAAGCAGGACTGTGTTGATCCCTGCGCTGCGCTGAAGAACTGCCCAGCTAGGAATCTACAAGTGACTTGTGACTTCTGAGCCCTGGTCACTGCAGCCCCCACGCCTCCCCACTGACTGTCCCCCTCTCCTGCACTGTAGTCAAGCTTGATGCCACATGGAGGCCTCCATCACTAAGCGTTTGCTGAGAGTAAACAGCAAAATGTCACTGCATTTAATGCCCACGGATTAATCTAAAACATGAGAAATGGTGTGAATTCATTAGCGCAAAAGGAAAGAACAGCGACGTCAACATATAATCACAGTAACTTTTGCTACTTGTGCTTTCTTTGCATTGTGTGTGTGTGTGTGTGTGTGTGTGTGTGTGTGTGCGCGCACGCGCGCGCGTGTGCATGTGTGAGGCATGGGGCTGGGAAAGCATTTGTGCCCACGATTTGGAAAAAGTGGAAGAGAACAGAAGGCACATAGAGACCCGTCTGCCCGTCCGTCTAGACTAGACGCCTGTCTCTCCACCCAGTTTGAACCGCTGCTACCAGCTCGGCGCAGTTCTTACGCTACACGGAGAACGTTCTGTCCATCCCCAGTGTTCAGCACCGTAGCCACAGGCACTGCCCACTGCCTGGCAACTTGCTTTTTGCGGCTAATGCCTATTTGGAGATTGTTGTGTATGGCCCACATAAAGCCACCTGCTTTATCCACAGCCATGTGCTGGGGTGTAGAGGCAGCTGCATGTATTTAAGCAGAACCACATTAGATGGTTTGCAATGGTGGCCAAAGTAAACAACGCTATAAAAAAAGCCCAAACAACAGCTTAGATGTTCATCTTTATTTCATGGAAGTGAATCCACAGGGTAAATTCTACCAAGTGGAATTCTAGGCCACAAGATATATGCGTTTTTAAAGTAAGATTTAACTGAATTGTAACAACCATACAGAAATACATAAGTCAGAAGTATACAGATCGGTGGCTTTTCACCGGGCCACACCCACATGACTGTCACCTGCGTTGAGAGAAGACTGTGACTAAAAGGAGAGAAGCACCCTGGCCCTGCACCCAACACACCCACCTCCAGCCAGGAGTACCCACGTCTGTCTTCTGTCCCCGCCGCATAGCTTTCCTTGTCAGCAAGCTTTGTGTAACGGAAGCACACAGTAGGTGCTCTTCTGTGTAGTATATTTGTGACGTGTGACCGTGGTACTGTGTGCGTCACAATAGTTTGTACATTCTATTATAACACCTTAAAATATAAGTAGTAGCACAGTTTATTCATTCCGCTGTGGGTGATAGTTGGGTTGCTTCCATATTTGGTCTGTTGCAAGTAATAGTGATGTGAATGCTATGCACTAATATTTTTAGTGCATAGACGTGTGCATTTCTGTTGAGCACATCCCCAAGAGGTGAATTATTTGACTATAGATTATCTGCATCTTTAGGAAGTGCAGACACTTCTGAAGAGATTTGCAAAGTGGTTTGTAACAGGAAACCTCCCACACACAGTGCATGAGATTTCAAGTTTGCTCCACATCCTCACCAATATTCAGTACTTTCTGTCTTTTTAATGTTAGCCATCCTGGCTAAGCACACAGCGACACCAGTTCAGCACATGGGTCCCCACGGGCCGGGGCCGGGATTCGATCCTCGGTCCTCGGGGCTGCAAAGTGAGCGCCTAACCCACTGAGCCATCCCGGCTTCCCCTGATTCGCCTCTTAATGCCCCCACTTTTCCAGAGGTTCATGGCTCCTCGTCTCTGGCAGCCCCACACATCACTTTCGTCCCCTGAGCTCCACGTGATGGCAGGAAGGTGTGCGGGTGCCTGTGTCTCAGGGCCACTCCGCCCCATCCACACACCCGGGAGCCGGAACGCAGGCGTCCTCCGCGACACGTCGGGGTCTTGGCTCCCCTGCTGGTGGTGCAGCCCTCGCAGCTTTCAAACTGCCGCTCCTGGGGTTGCCTCAGCATTTTTCTTGCTTGTTCTCGGCAGCATCATTGTTTTCCACTGTAGCCCAGAGCAAGAAGCCCACGCGTGCGTATCATACGTTTTGATAAATCTGGCGATATTGCTGCTTGCCCTTCAAACAGGTTGCTCATATCGTCCAGTATGAACGTGTGCACCTTCACTAAAAGCGTAAGAAGCTGATATGTAAATGGAAATTCAGGTTGACCCCAAGGTGAGGAGCTGATCCGTTTCCAGCCGTGACTTTTGGGTCCCTTTTAACATTGAATCGACCATCATTCTTAGGACGTACGCTTGCAGCCCCATTAAAGGGACACAAATAAGCCTCTGATGGTCTGACAGAAGCTGGCAGGATAAAGACAGGTGGCTGGACCATCCCCGAGATTTCAAATATGCTGCAAACTGTTAATCACTCTCACCTTCTGATTTCCTTTGACGCAGGACTCCTGGCCTTGGCTGGGAATTGGAGCCTGAAGTCACACTTACTGGGGCAGGTTGGCGGGGCCTGCAGGACGGCTCTGTGTGTGTGCGCGCACGTGCAGGCGGTCAGTTGTTGAAATTAAAGGCATCTGTGAATGGTCAGGCCAGCAGCCTTGCGGCAGGTTCGTCCCGTGATGGAATGGGTGGGAAGCGGGCCCTCGAGGCTGCCTGGGCCACCCCAGCCTCGCACACCGCATGGAGCCCGGGCCCACTCCCCGGTCTGCGCGTTCTGCGGCAAACCAGGGCCGCCCGTTGTTTCCACATCCGCTCTTAGCACACACGTTCACAAGGGGGGCAGTAAGACTGGAAAGACGCCCTGGAGTTGGAGAAAGATTATCCGTGATAAAACAGAAATGACAAATTCTCCAAGGCAGTGCGTTGGCGCTCAGCTGGAGCCCTCACGCCTCTCCTGGGAGGAGAGATCCTCCTGCCTTCCACTGAGACGGCATTTTCCTCCCAACCTTGGGGAATTGCTCGGGCTTGACACAGAGCGACACGTAGAAGCAGGTGTCAGAATTCCTCTGCACTCCTCGGTTGAGAACTCGACTCTGCACAGAGGCATCCATCGCTGCAGACCTGGCTCCAGAAGACGGTCTTCTCCCCGCTGGATGCTCGTAGTGACCGGGCAGGCTTCCCCCCTTTTTCTCCCTTTCTTTCTTCTCATAATAAGGAGATTCTGATGGACTTAGTTGGAGTAGGGCCGGGCTTAAACACGGGTCTAGAAGCTACTCATGCGCTGTGGCATTCAGTTAAAGTGGAGGCTGCAGGTGCATCCTCATATCCCTCCCTCATCGGGGGGTTCTCGCTCACGGTCTTTGCTGTCTCAGGGCCTTTGCACGCATTGCCCCCTCAGCTTGGGATCATCTCCCTCCCTGTTTTCACCTGATCCATTTCAGATGCCCCTTCGGTCTTGACACCCATCATCCATACTCCTCGCGACACTGCTCGCTTTTTCACGGCGCTTCACCTGGTGGAAACTCTACAGGTTGTTGGGGGTTATCTGGGACTCGTTGGTTTCCCACCCCAGGCGCATCTCCTGGAGTGAGTGTTTCCTGTGTCGTGTCCTCAGAGCTCGCTGAGGGCAGCCCCGGGTGGACGCTGACACCCGCGAAGTGCTATGTCCTCTCAGCCGCTTTCCCTCCTCTCTCCCTCCCCATCACCCAGCGCTGCCTGAGGGGACACAGCCACTTGTCAGCTCCAGGATCCATAGGGCCATTTCCACCCATTTTTCAGCTCACAGAGTGGATTGATCGGCGACATCACTCAAGTGCTCGCGACGTAATGGAGCTTCTAGTTTCCTGGTCATGCTTTGCTCCATGAACACTCACAGTCATGGTGTCGGCGTCCTCTTGCCCCCAGCTTCACCGCCTGCTCCCCGGTCCACGTTCCTTTCTGAGTGGCCTTTATGGAGCTGTTTTTCACGGACACTAAGAGACACCAAGCTACCATTGGATGAGCTGTTTTTTTAAGACTTCCTGATTTGAGAGAAGGTGAGAGAGAGAGAGAGAGAGAGGAGGGAGGAGGGCCCAGAGCTGTCTTCACAGCTGCACATCGTTAGTTGTGACCTGGTTTCATTCCACACAGGTGCATGTGCGGCTGCGCGGGGCAGGAACTGGACTGGGGGCCTCCTGCGCAGAGGCCAGAACCGTTGCTGCAAAGCCGTCTCAGCGGCTACCAGGTACTTGTGCCACAGTTCAGCTCATGGGGTCTGCACAGGCCGGGGCAGGACCCGAACCCTGGGCCCTGCAATCGCGAGGCAAGCGCTCAACCGCTGAGCTAACCCGACATCCCCTAAAGAGCGAAAGCTCTAAGTTTTGTTGTTGAGGTTCAACATCAAACAGATCTTTTATCGTTTGTGTTTTCTTGTGTCCAGTTGAAGAAATATTTGCATAAGCCAAGGTCAGTCTGCCGGGCCCTGTGTTTTCCGACAGGCAGTCGCTGCCGTTGTTATTTCCCTTCATCTGTGTGTTTCCCTGTTTGTCTGGCTTATGTCTCTTGGTACAGTTTTCTTCATGTAGCTTCTGCTTGGGGGTCATTCGCTCGTGGCATCTGTAACTTTATATACTGTTTTTATCAAACTTGGAAGCATTTGGCCACAATATTTCTTCCAAATATTCTAGCTATTAATAGATAGACATAGAGATATATAGATACATAATTTTCCATTTCTGCTGTTCTGGACCCCAGTTATACCTGTTAGACTCCTGGATACTTCCATAGCTTCATGGTGGTTTGTTTCTTGTTCCGCCTTTCAACTCTTTTTTTCATTCTTTATTTTTAATTTTGGATGTTATCTGTTGCTATGACATCAAGTTCGCTAATCTTTTCTGCGTTGTGTAATTTGCTGTAATTCCCAAGTGTTTTTTAAATTTTAAAAGCCTGAACTGTTTCTTTAAATACTTTTTATGTCTCTCCTCACTCTGTTCGTGCTTTCCTCTCCTGTACTGGACAGAAGACTTAGGTTTAGCATCCTTCTCTACTCCTATCACCACCCTCCTTTCAGAATCTGTTTCTATTGATTCCCTTTTCTCCTGCTTCCCTTTCCCTTTTCTTTTTATCGATGGGCATATTTTCAGCTTTTTTTGCAAGCCGGGGAATTTTCTACTGAATGCCAGACTTTGTGCATTTTACTTTTCTTGGTGGTGGAGTACTTTCGTATTTCTTTAAATAGTGTTGGGCTTCACTCTGGCCTGTGATTACGTTACTTGGGGCGGATGTGATGACTCTGAGGCTTGTAGATGCTGTGAGAGTGAGTCCCAGCAGCCTGGCGTCTGGAGAGACGCTCCTCTGCTCAAGCTCTGTCTCCTACCCACGTGAGCAGGCTCTCGCGCTGGGGAGTCTTCGCTCTGCAGTGAGGACGCAGAAACTTTGGGCCGGGAATGAGCCCCCACCTGTTGCTTCCTGGAGGCCTCTCCCCGCAGCCACGTCTCCAGGGGGCCTCTGGAAACCCCTAGTGCGTGTCCTCTGTCACTCTCCATTCCCTCACGTCCCTGAGCTCTGCCTCACGAATTACAATCCTTTTGATATCTGCAAACTCTGACGTCAGCCTTCTCAATCCGGTGAGAGGGCCAGGCTCTGATGCACGTCACGTGTCCCCAGGCAGTGAGGTGGGACCCTTCCAGGGATGACCTTGTCTGACCCCTTTCTGTGGGTCACTGCCCTCCACTCCTGGTGTCCAGTGTCTGATCAGCGTTGTCCGTGTGTCTTCCCCTGCTGGCTAGTTGTTTCAGAGAGACCTTAAATCTGGTTCCCGTGTTTCTGTCAGGAGCAGAAGGGGAAGTCCTTCTTCCCTGTGTGCTGTCAAAACTAAGAAACATTTTCTCATGTCTCTTCAGCCCGTCACCTATTTTTGCCTTGATTTCATAGAAATGTCGTGTGATTTTGGCTGATAGCAAAGGGTGATAACGGCCATTGAACAAACAATGATTGACAAGGTTCCGGTTAGACCTTTTGTAGTCAATTGTAATCATTCTTTTTTATTTTTATTTTTTTAGCTTTTAGTACAATAAGGATTTAATGTTTCCAAACTCATTTGTCTTTCCATGAATATGTTGACTGAGCATGAATCTTTGCATTGAAACTTGAGTTAAATTGAATAGACAGACATGTGCACACACATTGCATATAGATACACGTGCACACACATGTATATTTCTACTTTACTAGGCAGCACTTACAAAATGACTTATTGACCTGTGTAAAGTAAATGAATATGTACAATTAAATTACCCCTATAGCACACAATAACTTATTATAATTTTCAAATAAAATTACCTAAGGAAAAAGGTGCTTTTTACATTCTAAATATAAATGAACTCCTTTTGAAAAAGCATTCTATTTTGAGACTCTAAAATGCAATTATGTATGTGGATTATATAAACTCTTTTTCACTGCAATATAAATATATTTTTTCTAGAACTAGAATTGTGAAGATAGGCTGAGAATTTCCTTTGCACATTTTTACAATGAATTTCACTTATCCTTACCCATCTACTATATCTGGCTTCTGAGTCCTACCATTTTTTTTCTACAAATTACCTAGTCATTGACTTAAAAATGAATTTATCAGCAGTACTAAACACCTCATTATTCATTTTTATTAGACATGGCATAATATTTAAAAGGCCAGTGCAGTAGCACAAAACTAAACCAGAATTGTGAGGGTTCAACTACCAGAGCACGATAATCTCTAAATTTTCCATTTCCTTCCATTATTCAGAAATAAGCCATGGGGGGGGAAGTATCTTTAATTTGGACACATAATTCTCAGGGCAAAAGCAATTCCCCGGGACAGTGAGGAGCCGTCCCTGGTGATCCGATTCCCATAAATCGTCAGGCGGAAGGATGAGCCCGGAGTATTGATGCGTCTGCACTTGGAAGGGGGTTGGGCAGGGGGCCTCTTATCGGGCATTTTAAAGCCCCAGAATACATGGGCCTGGGTCTGCCAGCTCATTTGCCATCCTGGAAGCAGTTCTCACTCCCCAGCGGTGCCTGGTCTGATGCCCATAGTCAGTGGTGATGAACACACCGCCAAATAAGGTGAGTGCCCACTCTCTCCCTCAGTGTTCATTTAAAAAGCCTGGCTTTGCACTGAAAATGCAAAACAAATGTTATTAAAATTGCCAAGACCACGCCTAGCCAGAAGTGTGCCCGTGGGCTTTGAGTAATACTGGAAGTTTTAGATATTCAAGTCTGTGTGGCTACAAGGAGCTGATGTCCGTCCCCAACACCCCAGCCCCGCTCCCCCACTTCTGCTCACTAGGGCTTTGTGGGGTCAGAGATTCTGGACACTGAACGGATGTCCCAACTATGCCCCCCGAGCACCTGGGATCTCTGTGTTAGGGACTCACTCTTACATGGGCGGGACCCTCACTGACATTCCGCCTGGGTCCCGAAATGTGCAAAGGAGCAACCTAGAGGGAGTTTCTGCCGCTCAGTCAGCTCCCGGCTCAGGGCTTTGTGGAGTCGAAGATGCTTCCCACGAGACCAGAGCCTGTGTTCATTGAGCTCTCGTCCCGGGTGGAAGCGCTGGCCCGTATCACTCGCTTGAGAACACACGAGTCCTTGAAAGTGGCCGGCGCTCCCTGGCCCGCCCCGCGCTCCCGCAGGCCCATGTCTCACAGTGGCCAGTCCCTCTTCAAGCAGAGAGAGCTGGTGGCCAAGGGCCTGCAGGAGGGCCCTGGGGTCCTGTGAGGCCTATGGCCACCGTGCACGCTCCTTCCCAAGCGTGACCTCGCAGTCGTGGTGTACCATGACCTCTCTGAGCTTGACTCGAGTTCTTTCGCGACACCCAACGCAGACCAGGTTAAGAGACATTTCCACGCGTTCCAGGTGCCATAAGAAACAGACGATGAGTTCCTGATCCTCATTTGGAAAGAGGGCTAAAAATGTACAAAGATTAATTGGTAGGGGCGAGATACACCGTTAAAATACTGTAAATTCAGGTTATCATCAGACGACCCAGCTCCTACTCTGCTTGAGAACTCTGCCCGAGGCCACAACGAGACCCCTGAAAATAAGTTTTAATAACTTCCTTTTTGGCTTGCGTTATTCTGTAGGCAAAATGGTGTAGTTTTAATAATGATCTCCAACAGTAATAACTTCTGCAGCACGCACGCCGCTCTAACAATACGCGGCTGTAATTACTGTAGCAGGGAATTTAATAAGTTGCAGAAAGTGGAATAAATATGACATTGTGTTTTCGGAAAAATGTGAATCCCCCTCTCTTTGCGTGCCTGTGACTTGAGTTTTCTGATGGGGGATCTTTTCTCCGGCTGAGGAGTGAGACGCGCAGGCTGAGGGGTGCGTGATGGCCCTTCCCCTCTGACGACGTCTCCGTGTTGTACCCCCTTTCCAGTGGAGACCTGTTGTTACCTGACCTCCTGCTGCCCAGCAACCTACAAGGGATTATCTGGCTGATGGGTGATGCCCGGCACCTCTGTGGATGGCGTTAAACAACATACACCATTCAGCCTAACTTTGCCTGTCTCTCAGCCCCCCTAAAAGCTAGATCACCCCTCTGCCTTGCATATACCCCCTCTTCTGTACCCCCTCCTGTGCCTGCTGGTCCCCTTCCTGCCTCCCTGGCATCTCAGGACTTTCCTTCTCTGTCCTGCCCGTCAGCCACTAAACCAGACACAGACTTGCCCCCAGGGGACATACGCCCAGGTCTGAGACGGTCTGGGCTCTGGGTGTCACACCTTGGAGGGGAGGGTCGGGGACACTACTGGTATCAAGTGGGTGGAGGCCAGGGATGGTGCCGAGCACCTAGCGATGCCCAGCACGGCCCCCCGCAGATGACACCGGGCCGGAAGTTCAGTAGTGCCGGGGAGAGAACCCCTGCTCAGAAGACGGGACTGTCCCCAGCTGTCCCCGTGTTTTCTCCTGTCTTGGGCACCCCCGCCAGCCCCAAGACCCTACTTACATATCTCTCACCTCAATGACCCCCAGGTCACTAGACTTGTATGTCCAACTCTGTGCTTGGCATCTCCCTTAGCAGGAGCGAGGGGTTCCCTATGTATGGGGACAGAAAAGGCCCTTAACCTTGGCCTCACAACTCACTCGATCATCTTGGCAAACGGCACCGGCCCTCACGCAGGTGCTCAGGCCTGAGCCGTCAGTGTGCCCGCCGCTGGGCACGTGTGGCCGCTGGGCACTTACGACAGAGCTAGTCTGCGCTGAGATCGCCCCAAGTGGGAAACGCTCACTGGATTTCAACGCTCGGTACCGGGAAAGGATGTACAGTGTGGCACTAAGAGCTTTTATGTTGGTTGCTTGTTGGGATGATAAGATTTTGGATACGGAGGGCTAAATATATTATTACATTTTATTGTTACGAGCAAGCCCATGGCAGGACATGTCTCCAGATTTGCATTTCTGTTGAGCTGCCCTCCTCCAACCAATGCCCACCCCCGTCAACAATCATACTGCCTGCCCCCCACCCTGGGGCACCTTAAATCCCACACCTCTGTCCTCACCACCTGGCCCGGGGTCCAGGCCTTCATAACCTCTTGCCCAGTTGTTGCACTTGCTTCAGAAACTATCTCCTTACCTTCTATTTTAATCACATGCCAGCTAGACTGAGCTTTTAAAGTCACGTATCAGATCACGCCACTTTCCCACTAAAGGCTTCCGAGGGCTTCTCATGACCGGGGTGGTGGGCACCCTGCCCACCTCTGCCTCCCACCCGCTTCTGGGGGCCTGACAGTTCCCCACGCTGCCCTCTGCCTGCTCCAGGGGGCTCTGAGCTTCCCCGCTCGCCCGAGCCTGTGCCTAAGCTCTCCTCTCTTCCTGGACGTTATTTCCCGGGGCCACCGAATGCTGCGTCCGTTCTGTTTTCAGACAGCTCACTAGTGACCTTGAGACACGGCCCATCTCGGCCTCGTGGTACCGGCGCTCCCGAGGGCGCGCAGCTGCCTCTGGCGGCCTTGCCGGTCACCGCGTGGGATTGACCGTGCGGTCGGAAGCCCTCTGCGGGAATGCGACCTGCTCTGCCGCTGCAGTGTCCCCAACAGTAACTGGCACAGAGCAAACCCTTAAAGTATATTCTCCATAAAGCCGCGTCCTTGCCAGATTGTAGCTAAATCCCAGGGATCTTGGCCAGTCGAGGATTTCCTGAGAAATTGGCCTTAGAATGCGTTGCCCCGCCGATGGCTTGGTAGCCACGCTTGTGTCTCGTCGCAGGCCCGCCCCTCCTCGGGCCCAGACGCAATCTCTTCCACCCCATGCGCTCGGCACCCAGGCGCTGACCGGAGGGCCACAGCTGCTGGGCTCCTCGCCACCGGCTTCCTGCTGGGTTTAGCCAATGGGGGCGGTGGCAGCTCAGGGCTGGGGCGCTGTCCCCCTGAGCCCGGTCATCCAGGTCACAGCAGTGTCTGTCTTGACCAATAACAAGTTCTTGGTGGGCAGTTCTCGCCTCCGGGACACGCCGCCCCCACCAGCCAGCTCCAGAATGATGGGCGGGTCCCTTCCGTCCCTGGGGGCCCCTTCTCGTGCCCACCTCGCCCCCGCGCCCCGCCTTGCCTTCAGTAGCCTCTTCAGGTCAGGTTTCCCCGCTGTTTCATCACATCGTCGGTCCTTTTTACAGAACATTGTTTGTGACGCTTCCTCTCCTGGCGTTCGGATGATCGCCAGGAAGCCGGTGACATTCAGATGTTTATTCTCGGTGCACAACTTCCTCCTGCCACTCAGTCCCTCGTCTATCCCTGCCAGTCAGATGGGCACACTTCCTTAATGCCACCTAAAAAGTGGAAATTGTGGGGAAACAGCTGTTTTCTCCAAGTAAAGAAGCAGTTTCTAAAAGAAACAGCTAACAATCCAGTGCTCCGTCTCAGGAGACAGTGATTTTCTTGTTGAAGAAACGAGACGACCCCAAGACTCCTTCCGGAAAATTCCTGGACATATCCCGCTGGGAAGCTCTCCGGCAGAACAGGCACCACATGCAGAAGAGCTGGTCGGGACAGAGAAGCTGCCTCTGCGTGTAAGTGTATTTGCATGTATCTGGAAGTGTGCGTGTGTATAAGCAGAGATATTAATATACACACTTCTGACGTCCTTCTAAATGCCTGCCACCCCAATAAAAATAAAGAGCAGACGAGCTGAGGGCACGCTGTCCCCTCCGCGTCAGAGGCAAGCCCGGGAGCTCAGGACAAGCAGCGCCGGGCGGCGTGTGGCCAGCGATCGCCCCCTAGTCTGTCTCACGTGGAAGCTAAAAGCTGAAGAATGCCACTCGCCGACTTCAGTGGCTGTGACCCTGGCCTCAGCGCATCCTGGCAGAAGACGGAGACCCCCAGCACCCAGGTCTCGGCGTCCAAGTCGCCCCCCTCAGCCCCTGCTGTGTTGGCGGGAGTGACAGGTCACCTACCAGGGGGTCTCCGCTTGCAGAGTTGCTGGGACACGGCACGCGGCTACGACAGGAATCCAGCGAGTCCACGTCACGGGCGTCGCTCATTCAACAGCCCTCCTGTCGTTTATCATGACTCCTCCCTTCTGACCAGAGAGTCACCTGAAAGAAGACTCCATACATTTCAAATGAATGTGGCTGTCGGGGACCCTCCGGCGCTCGGATCCGCTCTGGCACGACGCGCTCACACGGGCCCCGGGGGGCAGCCAGGCCCCCCGCCAGGGAGCAGAGGCCACACCGGAGGCCTCTCGGTCAAGGTCACCAGGAAGTGAGCTGCGAGCTGCCCAAGGAAAGAGGCCTGAGAACTAAACGTCGCCTGACGAGAGACGACACTTCTGCTCCCAGTTCTCAGACGCGACTGTGCAGGGCTGTCAAGACGGGCACTCGGAGGGAGCGAAGGGAAGGCCACAAAAGTGGCAGCTTTGCCGCTGGGGCTCTCTAGGAGGAGCACCCCCCAGCCTCCCGCCCCCCATGCCCCATCTGGACTGGCTGGCCCCTTGGGCACCCCCTGGGCCCTCGGGCACCCGCCTGGGCCCTCGGGCACCTCCTGGGCCCTCGGGCACCCCCCTGGGCCCTCGGGCACCCCCTGGCCCCTCGGGCACCCCCCTGGGCCCTCGGGCACCCCCTGGCTCCTCGGGTACCCCCTGGCCCCTCGGGCACCCCCTGGCCCCTCGGGCACCCCCCTGGCCCCTCAGGCACCCCCTGGCCCCTCGGGCACCCCCTGGGCCCTCGGGCCACCCCCTGGCCCCTCGGGCACCCCCTGGGCCCTCGGGCACCCCCTGGGTCCTCGGGTACCCCCTGGCCCCTCAGGCACCCCCTGGGCCCTCGGGCACCCCCTGGGTCCTCGGGTACCCCCTGGGCCCTCGGGCACCCCCTGGGTCCTCGGGTACCCCCTGGGCCCTTGGGCACCCCCTGGGCCCGCGCACACGGCCTCCTCCCAGCTGCACTCACCTGCTCTGCTCCCCCTGACCTCCTTGCACCGGATCTGCTGGTTTTCCGGTCTTGGTTATATGTCCCCACCCGCACCTCCACCCACCTGCACGGCTCAGGCACCCACCGGCCGCCTCCCCTCAGACCCCCGAGCTCCTCTCACCGTCTGTCCTGCCGTCTCCTCTTCGCTGCCTGCCTTCCTGCGTCACCGGACGGGCCGCGCTTTCCAAGGGGCTTCGGGGTTCGCTCTGGAGTCTCTGGTGCTCAGAAGGTGGCTGCGATGGGTGGGGGACCTTGGCCTCCTCAGGCCCATGGACCATGTGTTCAGCAGGGTCGTGTTGTGAGGAACAGGGGCAGTTGTGCCTCACACTCGGCTGTGCAGGAAGAAGGGTTCTGAGGAGTGTGGCAGGAAATGCTAAATCCCGTCAGGAACAGCACGTTGTTGTCAGCAGTGTTACGAATGCAGACTTCAGTGGTGTCGCTGGGGGTGGGGACTCAGGAAAGCGAGGAGCCGCAGGGGTGAGGGAGCGGATGGGGGGGCAAGTCTGGGGGGGCAGCTGGGTCAGGAGCCAGAGCTGACAGCAGTCTGACTGCCCTGGGGGGTCCCCTCCCCTGAGCCTCCAGGGGAGGGCCCCACCCCCACACCCCGACTCCCGTCTCTGAGCAGAAAATAGGTGCAGTTCCGGGCTACGCTGTGGGGGCTGGTGACCACAGCCATGGGACAGGCCCACCGGTGGGGTTCAAGCTCAACAGTGAGCTCTGAGGTCTCCCTGGAGGGGGTTCAACTCCTGCTTCCGCCCCCCTTGGCCCATCACTCACGTCCCAGGAGACAGGAGACATGCAGTTGTGCAGGGTGCACTTAATGAGATGGCACAGAGAGAAACAGCGCAGGGCGCGATTTGGAGGAGGGGCGGCATGAAGGCCGACCGGGTGCAGGTTGGCTGCCGTGTCACCAAGGGGCCACACCCTCCCGCCTCCCCTGCCACGTGGGCCCGAGCCCTGAGAGCCGAGCGGGTGCTGATGCCGAAAGCCCTGGCCGCGCCGTCCCGAGGACGCCGCCTGCTTCCCGGGGTCCCTGGTGGTTACGTCCGGTCAGTGTTGTCATCACGGTGACCTGCGGTCCTGGGAAAGATCCCCACATGCCGCGTGTTTTGTATAAAGTCACTTTTTCTCTGCTGCTCGACTCCATCTCACCAGGTTTCCGTAACTTGCTATCGCAGCGCCCAAGGCACTGCTGGGCTGCTGGTGCAGAGAATTCGCATGACCCCTCGCCAGCCAGTTAAATCCATTGGCCCAATAGCCATCCTTGTAACGGTGACTTGTCTGGGAACGTGGAGCCCTGATGCATGATGGGGGGAGCTCCGGCCCTCTCTCGAAAGGGAGATGGACTTTATCACCGTCCATTATCTACTTCTTACACTTTCATTAAACAGGATAGCTTCTGAGTCAAGTCGTTTTCTTAACTCCATTGTCCAGGCTCCGATCAGATTTGCATTCTAATCACCTTCTTGGTCCCACCGGCAGATACCTACACAAGGCACCCTGTCCACAGTGCCACACACACCGTGACACCGTGTGTTCGTTTACTTCTCAGGAGCACTTAGCAGGTGACCCCTTGGCTTTGACCTCTTCTCCCGCCTTGAGGTCTAATTACCCCCATATGTCTTTTCATATTTTGTCTAATCCACGATTGTATTTCTCATTATCATTTGGTGGCTGCGGTGCTGTTTCCTCCAGTTTCATTCTCTCTCTTTTATGTTTCTCTTGTACAAAATTAATTACATTGTACCTTCAAGCATAATTTTAACACTGTCTCCATTGCAATGTGTCTGTCTTTAATTAATGCTCTTCTAATGTAGATTTTAGAGCCCAATGTTGCAATATTCTGAACACCAAAGAAACAAAGGATCTAACAAAACACAATGAATGAGCAAGATAAAGCAGCTAACAATGTATTCTCATTCGGAGAAGTCACCGTGGCTTGTACACGGGGTAGCAGACGGATTACTTGGGTTTTTCTTTTCTGAAAGAAAAGGCGGGGGTCACAGACTCCAGAATCCTGGTCTTTGTTTCAACTTTAACTGATCAAACATCTCAAGGGGAATTAACCAGACACGACATTCTCAGGGCTCAAGGAAAGGGGCTGATTTGCACAAACGCTTTCCTTGGACACTTTCTGTAAAACAGACCAGGCAAATCCCTCATCCTGAACCGGCCTGTGTATTTCCGTCTCACAGGCTGTCGGGACGCTCGGTGCCCTTGGGGCTCCTGCTCCAGAGGAGGGCTCTGGCTTTGGGCTCCGAAAAAGAGCTTCCACGGAAAGGACGATCAGACTCAGTGGAACTACGCATCTTGTGGTTTTGTGAGTTTATGAGATGTCCAAATAGCAGCAGTGCCTTAGAAATGTGTGAGTGTGTGTGAGTGTGTGTGAGTGTGTGTGTGTGTGTGTGTGTATGTGTGTGTGTGTGTGTGTGTGTGTGAATTGGCAATAATATGTATATACATGCTCTAAAGGAGGCAATTTATACTGGGCCGAACATATTGTGTGCAGTTCTATTTATAGACTTCCATTATTCAACACGCCCTTTCTTACTGAATGATTAAAAAACCACTTCAGGCTGAAAGGATACAAGTTCTGAGTAACGGAGGCTGAGACCCGAATCACGGGGCATGTGGGGAAACACGATTAGAGTGAGAAAACATGACGAGAGGCTCAGTGTGCCGGTGTGTGTGTCAGGGTGGTCGTGTGTGGACGTGCGGCATCTTGTCGACCCCCTTTATTCCCTCTGCCTGGCCCTCCCAAGTCTCCAAGCGTGGTCATTCCCCCTCCCGCTGCCCCTTCTGCATCAGCAGAGTCTGCAAGGTCTACAGGTTGTTACTTGGCCTGTAACCACATCGCTCACTACAGGGGGTTGAGCGGTGCACACCGTAACCCTGGAACCTGTGGGTGTGACCTTGTGGCAAGTAGGGTCTTTGCAGGTGTGGTTTCCTAAGGATCCTGAGGTGAGGGAGGACGCGGTCATCGGGGCGGGGGGCTGAATCTCAGGAGCGGGGTCCTTGTCTGAGGCAGGACAACTGGGCACGCAGGGCTGGAGGTAGGGTGCAGACGGAGGCAGAGACGGTGACACAGCCCCGGGCCCAGGTCACCGGGGCCACCAGCAGCTGGAAGAGGCTCGCTCGTGTCACGTTAATAAGAGGGGAGACTGGGAGTGAGGGTCGTGGGGGCTCCGTCAGCTCAGCTTTTCTATAGATCAAGAACTGCCCTAAAAATGCCAACTGGAGCTCTGTGTGCAACTAAGTCACTGGTACATCAGTGATCACTGAAAACACACACACCGTCAGTCATGGACAAGCGCACGCTGCGAGGACACATCCATGAAAAGGCACGCTGACCACACGCCGGCCAGGAAGTGGAGGAGCCTGACCCCTGACCCCTGACCCCCACTGGTGGGGGTCACAGCTGTGCAGTCCTGTGCACAAGCAGTGTGGACTCCTCCAAATGCACAGCGAAGAGCGAGTGTTGGCTCCAGCAGTTCCACTCCTGAGTGGAAGGCGTGTGTCCACACAAAACCTCCCCAGGAGCGTTATTCACCGTAGCCAAGAAGTAGAAACGACCCAAATGGCCATCAGCTGGTGACGGGGTCAAGAAGCATCCTCTACGCACACAGTGGATGTTATTCAGCCATAAGCACTGATTCTACGTGTCTACAACATGGACGAACCTCGAGAATGTTCTGCTGAGTGAGAGAAGCCGTATGGTGCGTGGGTCCGCGCACACAGGAAACACAACGCCCGGGGCAGGAAAACGCGTGGAGGCAGAGAGGAGACTGGTGTTTGCCGGAGGCTGGCTCTAAGGCAGAAGGGAAGGGGGGCTTCTCATGGCTACTGTGTCTTTGTTTTGTGATTTAAAATTTTGTACAATTAGGGGAAGCCGGGAGGGCTCAGTGGGTTGAGCGCTCACTTTGCAGCGCCAGGGACCAGGGATCGAATCCTGGCCCCGGCCCGTGCGGACCCATGTGCTGAACTGGGAGCTCCCCCAGTTCAGTTCTCTCTCTGTCTCTGTATCTCTCTCTCTCTCTGTCAAAAATAAAAAAATAAATAAAAATAAAAAAAATAAAAAAAAAATTTTCTACGATTAGGTAACGATGACATTTCTATAACTCTGTCAGTGCACCCATTGTGTGTCAATCCATCTGTTATAAAAACTGTCCGTGATCAGTAGGATGGACAGGTATATTCTTGGTCGATTGAAACAATGGACGTTATGTAGCCTTGGAAAGGCCGTAGCTGCAGCGCTAGCGATATGAAGTGGATCTTGGTAAATAGGGAGCAAAGAAGAGAGTCATGGCAACACGTGTGAGAAGTGCATTCTCGGTAACCGACACGCATGCTGGAAGTCCTTCCCTGCTCTTTTTTAATTTTAATTTCATTTTGAGAGAAGGGGAGAGAGAGAGAGAGAGAGAGAGAGAAGTGGAGGGCCCAGAGCCGTCTCCACGGTTGTACATCATGAATAGTGACGTGGTTTCATTCCACACAGGTGGACGTGGGGAGGGAACCTAACCGGGGCCTCCTGCGTGGGAGGCAAGAGCCTTTGCCTCTGAGCCATCCCGGCGGCTACCAGTTGCATTGCAGTTCAGCCTGTGGGGTTACATGGGCCAGACCGGGAATTGAACTCCAGACCTCTGAGCAATGCAGGCAGGTTGGGTCTGTCTCAGGGGCCCCCAAACACAGAGTCATTCCGGAAACAGATTAACAAGTGGCTAAAGGACAGCATGTGAATTCACAAAGAACAAATGAATTCACTGCTTTCATTATTTGAAAATGAATAGACCCAGAGAAAAATCAAGTTCCGTTTATACACTCAGTGCCTATCTCTGCTTTGCATTCGAAGCGGGCTCTATGTTTGGCTAATATTTGTTCTTCCGACAAGGAGTATTTCCTTGTAATACGCAGTGTTAATATCACTCAAATTCCAGCATACGTGGCGTTTATTTTCACGTCTCCATAATGAGCACGTTCGCACACATGAATTTCACGGCACGTCGGTTTTGCCGTGTTCAGAGCAGCCATCCGGTGCGTCTGCGCCCACAGGAAGAGCAGTAGGGTTGGAGCAATGTCGTATGCTAGTGTGCTCACTGCGCTTGTTGCCAGGCGGACAGCAGAGGAAAGTGGTTCTGCTCGCTGCTTCCTGAAGCTCGGAAGACGCTTGCTGCAGCCTCATGTCACGGCCAGGAAAACACCTGCTTTAAGTTTGGAAAAGGAAGAGAATTAAACAAACAAGGGCAAGCAGGAAAGGCGAGCGATGCCGGCTGCTGCTCCTGAGCTCTCTTCTGCTCCTTGTTGTTTTCTGTATAACTAAGAATTTTTGATGGCGATTCTTGCTAAACTCACAAGCAGAGCACCTACGTTGTATACGACGTTAGTCCGCAAAGGTGAGGAGGAAGCAGAAGCGAGGAACATGCGTGCATGCGACGTGGCACATTGGCCCTGACTACATATTATTTCAAAGAAGTCAGCCAGGTCTAATCGATGGACAAGTCGTTTGATTCCATGTCAGCTGCGAACTATTTTGAAAAAGAAAAAAAAAAAAGCAGGAATATACTGCTGAATATATATGTTGCACAAAAATTCGGATTCCTGGACTCTCGTTAAGGTTAACGCACTTGGCTCAGTGGTGCTTGCGTTTCCTCGAGGCGCTTCTTTGGGGAGGTTCAGCCTGGACCCCCTCAGCCGCCTCCACCGCGGTGACTCGCCAGTGTGAAGCCTCATGCGCGACTCCAGGCCTCACTGCTTTCTCACTTTTCCCTGTGAGGGAGCATGAACCGGGTGCCCTGCAGGCGCAGGCAGCCTGGGTGGGCAGGAGGGGCGGCACAGAAGGGTCCGCTGGAGCCCCGGGACAAGGCCACGGGGGGCAAGAAAGATCAGAGCCATCGGGAGAGGCTGAGGCTGCGGGCCCCGGGCACTGAGGAGGGGCTGAACTCACCCTGGTGCACAGGGCAGTGGCCGGGGGAGCTGGGCTTCCGCTGCCCTCGGCACGGGGGTGAGCAGCCGCCTGCTCGGTGAAGGGGCGGGTTCATAAAGGAGGACTGTCCGGGTGGCCCGTCATGCCTGCCGTGCACGGCTGCGACACTGCGTCGAGGCCCCACTGGGGGTGGTCTCTGCTCCTGGGAGACGTGTGTGCGTGTGCGTGTGTGTGTGTGCGTGTGCATGTGTGTGTGCACATGTGCATGTGTGCGTGCACGTGCATGTGCACATGTGTATGTCTAGCTAAACAAATGAGCAAAGAGACCTGTCTGATCGCTGGACCGAAGGGCGTGCAACCCTGCACGACTTTCGACAGGCCTGCTGCCCGGGTGTCTCCCCGGAACACACTGTCACTGCCGACGCTCAGCAGCCGAGCGCTCAGACCCGCCTCGAGCTGCCGTGTCACCAGCCTTCGAAACTATTTTTGAGACGCACATATTTTCAGCGTGGCAGCTGAACAAAGGATATTTGTGGCTGTTAAGAATTAGATTCCTTTGATCATCACTGAATTTGAACATGGTCTTCTATATTTATTAGCTGTTTGTGACTCTTGTCTTGTCGTTGCTTATCTTGTGAATGGCTCATTATTCTGTTTTTGTGAGGATGACTGCATTAACTTTGTATATAAAGAGATGAACATTTTCTGTCTTCTAAGGCAATGTCTTTGCCAATTATATGGTATACTTCTCGTTTTTTACAGCGTATTTTAGAGAGAAAATATTTTATCTTTCTACGGTTAAATATGAGGTTGATAATATCGTCATGATTATTTTTCCTTGCTTTTATGTTTAGGATTTCCTTGAACTGTGGATTACATGTGAACATACGTTATTCTTTTCAGTTCATTTTAACATTAATTGCAACCCCTTAGACGCTGATGTTTTATTCAGGTCTGTGGTACGGCTTACACTGACGTGTGAACTGTGCGTTCTTTCTTTTTGGTGGGATCCAAAGCAAACTGTTTTTCTTTTTTTCATGTTTATCAGTATTTTCCACCATGCAGGCATGTGTTTTGAAATACAATGAAAAGATAAAAAATAAAACAGAGGCAGATACATCTGATGGGGTCAGACTATTATGGGACAAGGCTTGGGAGACGGACATGATGGTTTCTCTGCAGAGACAGGCGGGGACGAGGGACAGTGCCCGGTGGAGAGGGTGTGCACCGGTAAGCGCTCTCCAGAGAAAGAACTGGCAGGACACATATCTCACACATCAAATCTCTGTGATGTGAGAGATGGAAAGAGATGCATCCATATAGAGATATACATAATGAGGAGGTGCCCCAGCTCAGGTGGGCAGGAAGTGGGCAGAAAAAGGGCCGCTCCTTTCTTTCTCCACCTTCGATCCTACTCATGCCCTCGGCCACATTGGGGAGGAAAATCGACTGTACTGAGCACACCAATTCAAATGCACACCTGTTCCAAAAACACCCTCACACACAGATGCAGCATCAGGGCTCACCCTGCACACCCCGTGATCAGCCTCGTGATGCACAGAATTAACCACCAGGGGTGGACCAGTCACCGGGGGGTCGGGCTGGGTCTGCCACCAGCCACATATGCGCCTAGATGCAGACCCCCAGCCTCACTCACTCTACCCCGCAGACACTGGGGTGCCCAGCCCCCTCAGGGGACCAGTGGGGCTGCACAGGGCACAGCCAGAGCCCCCACGCAGCATGCCAGCCCCCACGCTGAGCATGGAGACCACAGGGGCTGACTCAGACTCACCTGAACCAAGATGCGCATGTGCCAAGTATTGTGTTTGTCCCAGGGTTCATGTTTTATTTGCGACAATGCTCTGGGCTCTCTTGAGGTTGTTGTTGTTTTGTATCCTCTATTTGACTTTTTCTTTGCTTTTCTTCCTTTAGAGAATTTCAGGCCGCTTTCTCCTTTCCCAGAGCTGTTCTGCCTTATTTTTACATTTCCAGTAACTGTCAACTGCGCAATCCCTGATATGCAGTCCGTTTTTCCCTTTCTTTCTGAGCAGTATTGCTTCTGCGCTGCACTTATTTTTCAGTTTTGCAGAACTCTGTGTCACACCAATACATGGACATACTAAGCAAACTAGCACAGGTCCGGTATTGTTCCAGCTTCTTCAGACGCTGCTGTTTTGGAAGTAAACCGGGAAAGTTGGGGTGCACGTTCTCAGACATGTGTTTGCTGTCACAGCACTTCGTGGCTGAGGTGTGAAAACTGAGCTGCCGCTGATTCGAACACCCCGCCACCAGCAGTGTTGAATTGCTAAGTGCTTGGTCCCTTTCATGGTAAAGAGGGGCATTTTTATTAAGGAAAATATATAGTGCAGAAATAAATAGGAAAAAGTTGCACATTGTCCCAACGTCCAAGTACACCCACTTCTAAGGTCTCATAAAGTTGTCTCCTAAGTGGTCCGCCTGTTGGCATGTCTGCAAATTACATAGTCACCACCCGTAGACGCAGCCAGGTGCGTGCACGCGTGGAAGGAGAGCCTCATAGCAAGTTCGCCACGGACATTTTGGAAGGTGATCTGTGGTTCAAAGAGGGCTGCGCAGCCCCCCCATTCCTGAGTAGAGTCAGGGGGGCTGATGAAGAAGTCAGCGAATGAACCAGGGCACTAGAGCCAGTAACGGGGCCACATGCTGGGTACGAGGGACAACGCGTCCACCAGGGCCAGCCTTCTCCCCGGGGGACGCAGCAGGGCTTACACACAACGCCTGGGCTGGCGCGATAGAAGGTGACGAGGACGCGGGGGTGACTTTGCTTCTGGCCTCAAATCACGAGACCCCCCAGGAGGACACAGAGCTCAGAGAGCGCGCTGCCATCTTGGAACGAGGGACAGACGACAGGCGGCGAAACCCAACCGGGCATCTCAGGAACGCGTGCTGCCCCCAGAGCCAGTTGGGAGCCGTCTGCTTGGGGCTGTCGGGGCCTCAGGGCCGCTACGCACGGGAGGCAATGCTGTTTGCAAAGGGGTCCGCTCCGCCAGCAACGGCCGCCGGCTGCGGAGGGCTCCGGGGGGGATTATTGACAAAGATGACAAGTGGCCTCAGGGAGCAAGAAGACGGGCCTTGAGAAGTAAAGGTGGGAGGCGGGGGGACAGCACCAGGGCGGCCCCAGGTGCGGCCTGCAGACCCCGGTCTACCCCGACGTGACGTCCTCGGCATGTCAGCGGGGGGTTCCTTCTAAAGGAAACACGTCGTACGGCGCCTGCTCTACCCTGAGACGGAGCCCGGCCGTCGCACGCGCTGTCACATGCGGTCTTTACCAGCGTTCAGCATGACGCCCCCTCTGTGACACAAGGGAGGAATGAAAAGAGCGCGATGTTCATAAACTAATAGGTATTCAGTGTTTACGTGCTCACCGTGGTGACACTAGGATTCAAATGCCTCCGCTGACGTCAAACCCGCCTGCCAGGGCCCTGGGCAGCTCCAAGGGGCCTGTGATGTCAAATAAGGGTAAACAGCAGAGCCAGAAAGCCAGTCTCTGGGGACAATTTGGGGCGAGGACAGCCCTCACCAGCCCCAGCCCTCTCTGCTCGTTTCCCTTAGAAAAGGAGCGGCTGCCTCTGGCCAGCCAGCCGTGCCCGTCCTGGGCCCCTGGGGACGTGAGGACGGCGGGATGGAGGCGGCTGGGTCACTTGGAGCTGTGTATTCAGTGTCGCTCTGAACACAGGTCCTCTCCCCTTCCCACCTCTGGAGCCCGCTGGTCCTGGTGTGAAGGTGGGTCAGGAGACACAGCCCGTCCTGTGACGACGGGACACCGGCTGTGACCACACGCCCAGCCCGGGGGCTTCCCTGAGATGCATGGACTGGCAGCTCCCCTAAGAGCCCCCAGCCGGTGCCGCCCCCCGCCCGCGCCTGCCTTTCCCAGCTTCTCACCAGCCACACTGGGGGGCTTTGGAAAACCTCGCATCAAACATCTTTCAGGGTTCAGTCAGTTCACACGTTGATGCAGGAGCTGGTGCTTTTTACTGATTGTGGTTTTCTCACCAGGATCCTGAGTGCTGCTCCTGAGAGAGGAGGGGGGAGACCCAGGCCAATGGCAGGGGTGTGTCCTCAAGCAACGGGGCTGAGGGCAGGTGTGTGCACGCCCGCTGTTGGCAGCGTGGCCCTGAGCCGGTGGCTCCCGGGCCCCACGGGCTGTGCCTGCTTCAGGGAGCGGGTCCTGCGTCCTGCCTGACACAGCCTGGAGTCGAGGGAGCAAGTTTGGAATGAAGCAGCTTTGTCTTTCTTCTTCCCGCTCCTTCATCCCTTTCCCTCCCTCCCTCCTTCCTTCTTTCCGTCTTTCCTTCCTTTATTTTAAGAGCGGATTGAGTTTGTTAGACTGTTCAGTTCAGAGCACATCCCCTTATCCATTTGTGAAAGTCCTTCTTCTTATCTTATTTTCCCACCACTGGGGGTGAGGGAGCCCCACCATGACCCCCCTCCGACCCCCGGGCACCCACTCTGTGTGTTGGCGCCTGCGCCCCTATAAAACGTGCGGGACTGTGCAGACGCGGCACTGCGCTCTACATCTTGTTCTGTCTCGCACGCGTTTTCCACCAACACCACATTTTGAAGCCATGTGACCGTGCTGCCACGTGCGTATCTGGTCTGCAGGCCACACGTCTGCATCCACAGCATGACGTACCCCGAGGAACAGCGTCCAGTGTCCCCCACCCCCACCCCCCACAGGGCCCTGAACATCTCTGAACACGGCTTCCTAAGAACCACTCGGAGAACATTCCGGAACACCTGCTTTCAGCTCGGTCCCAGGGCCTGGGTCCAGGGAGCAGACTCTCCCCCATCTGGAGCCGGTGAACCAGAGGGAGCGGGCATGTGTGTGGCTGAGCCCGTTCCCAGAAACGGGCTGTTGGACAACAGAGGAAAAGAGCGTCGGTCTCATCTGTGTTGATGGGAATCAAAGGTTTCACACGAGGGGGAGTTTGAAAGCACACTGGATATTCACAGGGTGATGTTCTGCATGAGAGGCAGGGGTCCAGATGAATTACAGAATGCCTGGATGTGGTACCTGGACACCCGTGTCCCCCCGTGCAATCGATGGAGAAGGAGGGCATCTGAGGAATCTTCTGGAAGGGGGGAGGCCAAGAGGACGGTCAGCTCCTGAGCTCACCTCCCAGGAGGTGCAGGGCCCCTGAGCCCTCGCCCCCCTGTGCTCCCTCCTGCAGGCCGGGCAGGGAGCACGCCGCACGGCCTCCTCTGGGCGGGCAGACAGGCCTGCCGCCACCAGCCAAGAGCACTGCTGTCACTCCCGTTGTCTCCAACTATGCCCTTGTCACCAGACCACACGGGCGAGGTGGGTCTGGAGACCATCCCGGCTGCCCTGTGGGTGTGCAGGGACACTGTACGTGCCCGGGGCACCTGGGAGACTCCAGGTGGTTCTCAGTGGGACGCCGTCCCCATGGGCTCTGTGGAGGGTAGGAGGGAGGTTGTGCACAGAGAGACGTTGTTGTCGGTAACAGAGAAGACAGGACAGGAGGACAGTCCGACTGAGCACAAGCCAGCGACAAGAGGCAGGAGCCCACGGAGAGGAAGAAAAGTCAGGGAGAACCAGCGTCTGTGGATCAAAGGCAAGTGCCCTGAGAGCACCTGCCTTCCTGGGTTAGAGCCCCGGCCGAGAGCGGGCAGGCCACACCCCTTCCTGCTAAGCTCAGGGGTCACCGTGCCCGCACCTGCTGGCTGTGGTCACTGGGGACACTGGACCTCAGGCTCCACGAGCGGCAGCAAGGGCCACATGCAGTCACAGTGGCTAGACTGGGGTTTAAGTCCGCGGCCACCAGCAAGGGGCCGGCTGTGTGGCTGACGGAGCAGCTGTAGCCGTCAGGGTTTCCTGGGGGGAAGGGCGCAGCTCTGCAGAGCGTGGGTTCTCCGGGGACCCCGTCCAGGAAGGGGCGTCTTCACCAGCGCCGGGTCGTTTTGCTCCTCAATGAGGGAGCCGTCACCTCCTTCCAGGAAAAATGGGTTTGTTTTCTTCCTCCGTCTGCCCCTCTCATTACAGCTCCTCCAGCGATGGATTTTTGCCATAATCCATATACAAGGTACACAGCCCCACTGAGAATTCAGCCAGCTAATGAAACCCCCAAATTCCACTCCCAATCGCCCGCATTTATGGGCTTTAGGAAAGTGGGCCCTAATTGGCCATTAGGAAAGCGTGGTGTCGTTGCCTTTATCGGCCCCCTGGATTGAGCTAGCTGGCTCTGGAGTGACACGGAGCGAGAGGTCTTCACTCAACGTCGGGACGTTTAACTAACCGTTTCATTTCCTCCCAGACCTAAAGGAACTAACATATTTATTAAAGCGTTTTGACCCTTCGGAGACAGATTCATTGGGAGCTTGTGTCCGTTTTGTATGATGAAGTGAGTCAATAAACAGACAGACAGGCCGATGCAAGAGCAGCCGGGCCACGAGTGGTAAAATGTCTGTGTTGTCACAGAGCAAAGTCGCTCAGGACCGGCGTCCACAGGCTTGTATTTCTGGGACTAGATGGATGCTCTAAATCGCAGTTCGCACGGTGCGAGTGTGTGTGTGTGTGCATGAGTGTGAGTGTATGAGTGTGTGCGTGCGTGTGTATATGTGCGTGCGTGTGTGTGTGGTGTGTGTGTGTGCACGCGCTTGGGACGTATCTATTTTTTTTTAAGGCAGAACAGTGAGCACATCGGAGCGGTGGCTTTCGAGCTGCCCTGTAACGACGTCAGGGCTTTCTGCTCAGCTCTGCACGGCTGCGAGGGCCTCGCTGTCTCAGGCGAAACGGCTCATCTGTCGCAGCTACTGCGCCACATGAGGACAGACCGCGCAGAGGCGCAAGGTGCGGCACCGTCCCGGTGGAGCTCCGTTTGCAGTCGCAGGAGGGTTGGCACAAAGCCGCACAGAGGCGGTCTGCCTTCGCACCTCGTTGTCCGAGCGCCACTCCTCCTGGCCGCCTGCGCTGACCGTGTATCTTAGGCGTAGCTCAGCTCTCGGGAGCCAGGGCAGCCTACGCTTCAGTCTGCGGACTCTGAACCACTTCTGCATCGGTGTGCTAGCCCGCCAGGCTGTCTCCCCATGAAGAGGCCTGCACCCCAACAGCTAAAGGCGGGCCAGCGGGCCCCAGAGCCCCAGGACACCACGCAGGTTAAAGAGAAGGATCTGGGGAAATTGTGATACCTGCAAAGCGCTTGAGTGCCCACCTGCCTTTCCCCTGCCCGACATGCCCGTGTGGTCGCGGCTCAGGCTGGCACCCAGGGAAGGGCGGGCTGCACCTGCTTAGGCCACCAGCCAGCTGGGGAACCGGGGAAATGCTTTACACACCGTGCAGACATCACAGAAGCACGACGTGGTCCTTCTCCGAAAATCAGTATGTGCTGGGCTTCTTTGCCCCGTTTGACAAGTTTGTCTCCTTTAATTTTGAATTGTTTGTGGGGGAGTGCGGGCACCCTGTTCGTCCTGGCTGTGTGGCTTCCACAGGTCTCGGGGGACCCAGCCTCTGTCCAGGGAGGACCAGAGTCCTGTGGAGCAGACTGTGGAAGACTGTGACTGTGCCAACTGGCTAAGGCCCTTCAACCACCACCAGCCAGCTAGTGTGTGCGTGCGTGTGACTGTGTGCATGCATGTGTGTGTGACTCTGTGCATGCATGTGTGTGTGCGTGCATGTGTGTGTGCATGCATGCGGTGTGTATATGTGTGTGGCTGTGTACATGCATGTGTGTGCATGTGTGTGACTGTGTGCATGCACGCATGTGTGGCTGTGCGCGCGCACGCATGTGCCTGTGCATGCACGTGTGTGTGTGTGCATGTATGAGTGTGTGTGTGTGTGACTGTGTGCGCGCATGCATGTGCCTGTGCATGCATGTGTGTGTGACTGTGTGCATGCACGTGTGTGTGTGTGCATGTATGAGTGTGTGTGTGTGTGTGTGAGTGCGTGTGAGCAGGAGGAGGGTTTACCTAATGACTGTGATCAGCAGGACATTCAAGAAACCAGAGGGTGCTCCGAGCTGTCAGACTGGACCCTCCAGTGAGAAAGGCCCCCGGGACAGGACACATGATGCAATGGGGTCGTCCCGAGCCCTGGGCCTCTCTGGGCCCCCGTTGAGTCCGTGTGCTTAAGTTTGTAGCTGGCGTCTAAACACTGGGCTTCCTACTCTGGACCCAGGTGACCTGATTCAGGACCCGCTCTGCCAGGTACAGCAAGCCTCCTGTTTCCCGGGGAAGGTAGGCTGTCTGGTGGGGACCATGCAGGCGCAGGCTGGCATTTGCCAGGTTCTAACAGCTTCAAAATGATGCAACTCTTGAGTAATTTTTAACTAGGAGCAACAGCCAGAATTTTTATTTCTGTGCCTAAACGGAGACTGTACTAGTTGTTGACATTGCGTTATTTCAACATTGCATAATTCAAATGCCAGTAACAGGCGGCCCCACTGAACATGCCTACTCTGAGCCGTGTTACACACGTTTTCAGGTGTTCTATCTGATCGTGTTCACACAGACCTACGTGGATTGGTCTCTAGGTAATTAGCTCATTACCACGACTATTACTCAGGAGAAAGTCACCGATAAAGCTGATGAAAACACTTCTGAAGGAAACCTTGAAGCCAAAAGAAGTCTTCGTGAATTCCTTGAGTCACTATGAATAATCCTTAAGCACCCAGTGAGAAACTGCGGAGGGCCTCCAAGTGTTTGGTGGGAAGTTTCTTTGCAAAGGCTGCACAGGCTTCCCTGCGGTGTCCCCACTGCGGGCTAACCCGTGTGCGTGTGATTCCCCACAGGCTCCCTCGCGTGGCCACTTGTGCTTCGAGAGGCCAGCGGACACACACGGAGCTGCTTGCTGCTCTCAGCTGAGCTCCTGGCCCAGGAAGGTAAGGACACATTCACTTGGAAACAGAATGTGTGATGGGCAATTCCATGGGTCGCCTTGGTGGGTGGGCCACGGTGCCCTGACATCTGGCCAGTTATTCTGGATGTTTCTCTCGGGGTGTTTTGGATGAGATGAATGTTTACATGGGTAGGCTGTGAGGAAGTAAAGCAGATTACACTCCATAGTATGGGTGGGCCTCGTCCAGGCAGTTGAAGGCCCCAATAGAACAAAGTCTGACCGTGTGACCGAGAGGCGGGCCTCCCGCAGCAGGCGGCCTTGGGCCCTGGGATGCAGCCCTTCCCCGGGTGTCCTGCGGATTTGGGGCTCACCAGACCTCTACTGTCACGTGAGCCCCTCTCCCCGCTCATATCGCACATCATTCCATTGTTTCCCTGGGGGACCCCAGCCCTGCAGGCCAGTCACTGGGGATGGCATGGTTCCCGGTGTGAGGGCAGCAGGAGTCCACACACACACCATTTTCTAGGGCCATGTGGCCCCTCCACTGCCATCTGGGACCCCGTCATGTTTCCTTGTTCATCAGTGACCAGCTCCTGACGGCCCAGGTGGCTCCCAGGCATGGGGTCGGCGTGGTGGCTGTGGTTTTGGTGGGCAGGACACTGGGCACGCTCACTGGAGAACCACACAAAGCAGGTTAGTGGTGGCCCAGGGCCGGGGACAGGGGTTTGAGGGCTGGCGGCTCATGGGCACAGGTTTCCACGTAGGACGATGGACATGCTCCCACACTGGGTAGAGGTGACAGCTGCGTGACGATGGGAATGTGCAGGCACTGCCAGCGGTCAGTTCCGTGCTATGTGTCTTCCCACGACAGGCAGGAAAGAGTCGTGTCGGCAGCGCGGGGCCTCTGGGCTGCTCTGTGTGGGTCCCTAAACCGGGCAGCTGGCTTCCTGCAACTCATTTCATTTGTGTGGTAAAAACCCGTCTGCGAACCCCAGGCCTGTTTTTCTTTGCAAACGACTCATTTCAAATTTCATACGTGCGTAATGAGTGCTGATGAGTCTTCATCTGTCACTGGGTGCCCAAGACTGTGACGCCTGTCCCTCTAATATATCCTGTGAAAGAGCCAACAGCCTCACGGAGGACGGTGGCCCGTGTGAAAGAGGCTTCTTCACGCCACATCCTCTGGCTCAGTGACCTCCCCATACTGTAGGGGTGTCAGCGTGATTAACGCCACACTTCCTGGGGCCCTGTGCCCGTCTAATCGCCTGGCCATTACGGTGGAGGAGGACATTATGTCCGGATCCACACACGTCCACTCCGGGATCTATGGCCTCGCCGCTGTGGGTGGCTGGACTAACACAGATGCTAATGCCGTTTTGAATATTAACATCCACCCGCAACGTTCAACAATGTTGTAATTTGGCAGCGCGTGGTGGTGCTTCTGCCTTTGCAGCCAAGTGACATTTGTCACACTCAAGTGGGAACAATTATTAATAATTTTCATTTCATTAGAAGCACTACAATAAAATGTCAACAGCCTTAAAAGTATACCAGAAGGTGTACAAATTAATTTTGATTTTCTGAAGTGTCATTACTTTTGTAAGTACTAGGCTATGCAATCACTTTGGGTGTTATTACTTGTGCAGTCAGCTGTACTCAAATGCCCTTATCTGTTTCCAAACATGATTTTTCGGAGGTCACCTGCTGGCGTTGCTTGTTCCTGTAATAGGAAGATGTTATAATTCATGCTGGACATGCAGTCAACAAGGCGGGGATGAGGCAGCCATGAGATAAACCGGAGTACAAGAGCAGAAACCGTGTCAGCATGAGATCGCCGCTTCCCACGAGTGACCTTGGGGCTTACTTAGTTTGGGCTTCAGTCTGGCTGGGACACTGCACGCTGTGACTGCACACGAAAGGTTTCCGCAGGGGAGTGTGAACTTGGGGGCTCACATCAGCTTAGCGTGCGGACACTAGGGCAGAGGCGGGCACCCGGCTTCCCAGCTTGCCTGCCACGTACCACTGAGTCAGCTGCTCCCGCCTCTTAGTTTATTCGTCTGTAACGTGAAGGCGACGCAGCGCCCACGCCCGCGGAGCCCTGGGCCTGCTTCCATCGTTTCAGCTTCACTACGTGGCCTGATGCAGGGTGGATGCCTCACACGTGCTGCTCAAATAAGCAAGTGAATGAGCGTCGTGACGAAAATTCAGTGACAGAATGTTGGACGTGCTCATGAACTGGGAGCAAGTACTGCCGTTGTGAATTGTCATCATCGAGTGTTAATAACTTCACTCCTAGGAAATTCTATTGATTTCACTTATTTGGGTCAGGAAACAGAGCTGAAACTCAATAAACCCGTAGGAAGAGTCTACACATCACTACTAATTAAATAAATGCAAGACAAAGCATCCATGGAATACCTTTATTGTCTATCAAATAGCAAAACAAGAGACCATGACATCGACAGGTGTTGGACGGTGGGGACAGGGGCTGCTTTTATACACTGTTGGCAGGAATCAAAAGGGGCTCAACTTTCGTGAAGAGGATCTGGCTAAATACATCAAAACTCAACGTGTACACAGCCCTGTGACCAAGAAATTCTACCTTTTGTGTGTCTTTTAAAGAAAGATTAAGCAAAGCTGTAACACAAATGAGATTTTGCAGCATTAAGTGCATAAACTAGACATACCACAAACGTCCATCAGTAGGGACTATGCAAATAAGTTACAATGTGTCTGTAGAACAAAACCTACGTATTCACTAGAAAAAAGAGTCTTTATGGGTGGATATGTGAACTTTTCTCAATTATAGTGTTAAATGATAGAAACAAGTTGCCATCCAATGTGTACAATATGCTTAGATGTTTGTAAAGATTAGACTAGAGCGTAGGACCTGAGAGGAGGTCTGGAAGGTTCATTAGATCAAACATAAAGAAGCACTATACCCCCTAGGGAGGGGATTGCAAGGGTGTGGTTGTGACTTCATCATTTCGCATATATTAAGTGGTGGGAGTATGCATGGTTTTAGTTTATTTTTCATTGGTAAGAAATTTAAAATAAATGCATCTAATTTATTTAAAAATAGTTTTAAGCATGTGTGATCTCTCTTGGTAATCAACCAACCAAATCCATAAACGAAGAGCAGCCAAGCCCCTCGGGTCCACCCCCAACCTGGCCCATTTGGGCTGTTTTCCCAGGTGGGCTACTTAGCGGGCTACCAGCTAGAACTGAAAAGCAAGTGTACGTACGGACAGAAAGGGGAGGCTCGTGGAAGAGGGTGGGAGGGTCACTTACACATCAGTATTCTCAGGACCTCTGCACGAGAACATAACTCTGAAAGCAGGACCAGCCTCAGTACTTTCCAAAAATGTGACGAATTCTCAAAATTATGTTCTTGATGATTTTCTTAGCTGTTAGCTAAACGTCTGCAAAATGTTATTAGACTGAAACGTTGAAGTCCTGCCTCCGTGGGGACGGAATGACAACTCCCACTCTTGGGGGATGGAAACCGACACGGTGGCTTCTTGACCTTGTTAGAACCCACCCGATTGGACGTCTGTAATGAGTGGGCACCTCGCTTGTAGCACGTTGACTTTTAAGGAGGAATCACATTTTAACACATCATATGAGTAAGTAAAATTGCAATTACAAGAGAAATGATGAAACCATAAAATAAGAAAGTCAGCCCAATTTAAAAAAAATAATTAATCTCCTGATTTAAATAAAATAAAACCTTCCATTGACCTGAGAACTCAGTTAATGAAGCATTTGCCAAATTGTTTAGTTTTATGGCTTGCCAAGTGTGTAATTACTTTGCTTGGCACTTTTAGAAAATGTTATTATAAACTCTTCTTCCAAAGAAAATTATGCAACATAATTATTAACTCTAAAATTGCACACACATTTCTCTGCTAGTGTTTGCTTTCATGCTTCAGCTGTCACTTAAACGTCGGCTGCTTGAATGGCGCACCTGTTCACGATGATGTGTTCCATGTGTTGCTGGTAAGGTCCCATTACGTGGTAGAAAGCCAAACGCTGGAGAGAGACAGTAACGGAACTGGGCTTCAATAGCAGGGCCTCGCCGCGTCGGAGGCCCTGAGCGCATTCACGCGGGGAGGACTGCCGAGCCTCCCACCACCGCCGTCCACTCATTCACGCCCCCGTTCCACATTCTCGGCCACGGTGAACATTTCAGCCAGAAACAACGGCACGTCCAACTCAGTCACGCAGACACACACTGGCCCACAGCAGGGCGGGTTTGGTCTTGCTTTCTCTTAGGCGTGGCCTCTGAAAAGAAAGAATGCCTTGTTTTTAAGGGACAGGGGAGAAGATGGCTTATAAAAATTAAAATCTTTATGTCAAGGTAGTCTTCTCCCACGTCTCATCTTCCAGTTTCCTTTATGTGAGACGTCTGCTGTCTGCTAACCCAGAAGCCCCCCGTGGGCAGGGCTGGGTCTCACGACCGCCCTCAGCACCTGCTCAAGTCACTTGTCCCACGTACTCAGTGACTACTGACTAACTGCCTGAACGGCCATCTTCTCCTTCTGTGACAACTGAGCAGTGCGTCAGAACATGGAGACTGCTGTGGGCTGACCTGTGTCCCCCCCAAATTCACTGTTGAGGTCCTAACCCTCAGTATCTCAGAATATGGCTGTGTGTGTAGGTGATTAGGGTTAAATGAGGTTGTATGGGTGGGCGTTAATTCAAGATGACTGTTGTCTTCATAAGAAGAGGCGATTAGGACACAGACACACCCAGAGGGACCATATGGAGAGGAGATTGCCACCTACAAGCCAAGGACAGAGGCCTCATAAGGAACCATCCCTGCCAACACCTTGATCTTGACTTCCAGCCTCTGGAACCGTAGGAAGTTCGTCTGTTTTCTTGAAGGCCCCTGTGTGGTCCGCTGTGGTGGCAGCCCCGCCCATGAGAACTCTGCCCAGTAGAGAACGCTGAGAGCAGCTGCAGCGTCACAAGTGCTAGCACCGCGCTTCACTGTGCACCCCGACCGAAGAGAAACGGCGTCACCGGTGGCGGCACGGTGGGCTCTGCCCCCAGAGGAGACCACCGCCCACTGTCAGGGCGATTCGGGAGTTCAGAGCGACATGTCTCGGGAGACTGAAAATACAGACGTTACCTGGGCAGTCTTTGTAACCTGCATAGCAGACAGCTTTATTGTCCTAGTGTGATCCATTTCTATTATGCAAACCTCCCAAGACATCAGGCTAACGAGCCCCTGAAAATTGCTGGGACGTTTGTAGTTACCGTGCAAGGGACAGTTCTAGAAACGCACAGGTCTATGCAGCAGACACAGACCTCTCCCGCGCCTACCGTGTGAAGTCTCAAGCCCCAGACTCGGGCTCGGCCCCCGCCCTGCGGGCGTGGGGTACTGGGTCGATGTCAGCGCTCCTGGTGGCTCTCCCTGTCTTACGGAGGTCTGTGCCAGACGGGTCGTTACTGGACCTTTACATGTTTAGCTAGGATGTGTATCATGCCAATAAAGAAAAATACAGTTTACAATTCTTGAGGCACAATGTGGGTTAGTCCCACTTTTACTGACCTATACTCCCTGAACCAGGGTGTCCTACCTGTGGGCTTCCCTGGGCCACACTGGAAGAACAAGAACTGTCTTGAGCCACACACAAAACACACTAACACCAATGATAGCCGATGAGCTAAAAATAATTGCAAAACTCATAATGTTTTAAGGAAGTTTAGGGATTTGTGTTGGGCTGCATTCGAAGCTGCGCTGGGCCGCGTGCAGCCCGCGGGCCATGGGTTGGACAATTTTGCCATAAATTGTGTCTTTTGCCCCTGGTCTGGCAACAAAGATTCACCTGTATTTCTCTGGCAGAAAAGGACACAACTAAGGTCCAAAAACATAACCGTTCTTTCCCCTGTGACCACTGAGAGCTTGTCGATGTAGACCCTCCATGACCCTCCCCTCAGTGTTTTCTCAGACATTGTTTTGCTTTTCGCCATGAGCCTCTCAAGAGAAGTCACATGCGAATCTGCACGAGGCATTCTTAGAAGACATCGTTAGGTCCCATTTTGAGGAATGGGTGAGACATATTTTCACTTTTGCGCCTTCTGTTCCCAAATGAAAACACTGACGCGCAAGCCAGGCTTGCACGCAGCTTCCCACTTGAAGGATGGAGCTGCAGTGGGCGCCTCCGGGTGGTGCCAGAAGCGAGGTTCACGGCCCGGGGTGCAGGCGCTTCTCAGCGCACAGGGTGCGTGCGCCAACACTGGGGACAGCCAGGCAGTCACTTTGTGATTCAAGATGGTACCTTCAGGAAGAGGATCAACCATTTCTGTTAGAATATCCACCTGGCGTTTACAGAAACGTCATATAAGCTACATAGGAGGAAATGGCCGGGCTCAGGGCCAAGGTCAGAACCCTTGACTTGGGAAATTAAACAGTCACGGGAGGAAGGCCATGGACGTAGCCCATTTGACACACAGACTCAGCCACACGTCTGTGAACGCAGGGACCTTCGCGTCACATCCCCAACCCGACAGTCACTGCAGGGGCCCCGGTGCCCAGCCAGAAAGCGAGCGTTCTGCCCTGTCAGCGTGCAGCTGGCTGTGCCGTTATTGCAGACACGCGTGACTGGCAGTTTGCTGAGCGACTGATGAGTAGACTGGGGTTTTCAGTCGGGCCCACAGGCGTGCCCCATGAGCCTTCCGGCAGGTGTGTGGCCCTGCACACTCGACAACTATGTCACGGCCTCCCAGGAAATGCACTGCTCAGTGCTGCTGCCCATCCAGCCGTTCAGCCCCAGGAGCTGCCCACGCGTGCACACCTCACGTATGTTGGGGTGTGCGCACAAGGGCATGTGACCTTGTCCACGGACTCCCAGCCTTCCGGAGCTCAGCTGATCGCCATAGGGTGGGGGGGACTTTGGCCACGGCGTTGGCTCTTCCCTCAGGGCGCGGCTGTGGTGAGTCACATCGCCAAGACGCCGCGGTGGGTCCCAGGGGGTTGCTGGTGAGGAGCGCAGCTGTTGGTGGCTTGCTGGCACTTGGGCTCACACGTCCTAACCACGCTTTGCTCAACGCTGGCCGCAGGCAGCTGGATTATCTATGAGAAACCAACCCATGTGGCTTCTTGAGGCGCTTCATCCTCGTCCATAATGGTGATAAAACGGTTCAGTCGTACAAGCGCAGCGGACTTGGTTGCCTCTAGAACTACACACACCACAGAAACTCACGTGGACAACGGACAGTTTCTCACGAGCTCGTTCAAGTCTGATATTTACTGCAGTACGCGCACAACCGGGTTATAAATAACTATATTTCCTACAAATTCACTTGCCTCGGTAAAATACAGAATGTAGTTTAAGCATCACCGAGCTGTGATTACTTTTAGAATATAAATATTCTCTCTGCTGCGAAACAGCTATGAATCACCAGGGGCGGCTGGAAAATGCTAGGCCGTCGGGACGCGGCCTCCAGAGGTGACTGATGACCACGCCACACGGCCTCTGCCGAGAGATGTTGGGTGTCACAGCCTGAGTCACATCTCAGGGACCCGTGCGACTAACGGGGGTTGGCAGCATTTCAACCTCCAGCAAAGACTTTTCATCAGAGATGCCCCCGCACGTACCTCACCTCTCAACAGCCTCGGACCCAAAGGCAGAAGGGAGCCAGGGGAGCGCGCGGTTCCGGGAGCACAGGGCCTCGCTCCCACGGCTTCCGGTACCAACCGGCCTCCCTTCTCCACCCACCCAGCCACGCCGGCCCCGCTGCTGCCCCGCAACACCTGACACTCACCGGAGAGCCGGTCACGAGGGTCCTGAGATGTCTCACTCAGCACCCCGCGACCCTCCTCCACTGGCTAATACAGATTTGATGCACTTGAGAGCTTTAAGTTTAAAACACCAGTTAGTTCCACTGCCAACCCCAGTAAGTGAAGCGCAGTGTGCTTGCCGCGCTGAGTGGTTGGCCTCTCCTGGGCCGTGACTGGGTTTGAGTTTCCTAGAACGCAGCGCCGTGTGGAAGCCTGTACTGCCAGGAGCGCTTCGGCCCCTTCTAGGCATGGCCCACCATCCGCTCCCTACAGGGTCCCAGGAAATTAGTTCCTGAGAGCGCCCCGCTCAGTACCAATAAAGAAACCGTTTGCAAGCCGCCTTTCTCCGCTGTGTTTCCTGCCTTCCCTCCTACGGGCACAGGCTGTTCCCTCTCCCGGGGACTTTCCACCCAAGGGACCAAGCACGGAACCCGCTTCCTCGTCCGCACACTCACACAGACCCCACCCGCTCTGTGTGGCCTGCAGATCACTGTGCTCAGCCCCCCAGAGCGTCCCCGGACCTCCCAGCTCTCCAACCCTGGGTGTGTGTTCACAGCCCCTAGCACTCCCCCACGCCATGTGACGTGCTTCTTGTCACCTTGCTGTTACGGGTGGCGTCTCCTCCGCCAGGCAGGGGGGTCCGTGGGGTACCTGCCGGGGTCAGTGCTTCAGCCCTCACCCGAGGCCCATGCTGCCCGCAGGTGGGCGCTGCGCTCACCCCAGCCATCTGGGCCGCCCTCACCTGCCAGTCCATCCAGGCGCCCGCCCAGGGGCCTAACGCCCACCGTCCCCGATGCTTCTCTCTCTGGACTGCGAGCATCTCCCAGACATTTCTGCTCTGAGAACAAACGCGTGGGAGCTGGGTATCTGGTTGTTGGGAGTCACCCGCTCCCACCCCCGCCACTCCTCGGAAAGCGTGCAGCCCGCTCGAAAACCCCGCTGCTCGCCTCTTGGTAAACAAATCCCCGCCCAGCACACACTGCTTGGTTCCACTAACACGTCCGATGTGAACCAGATCAGTGTCCTCTGCTCGGGTAGGCAGTGGGGTCCGGGCGCTATGACTTCCCCTCTTGCTAGTGTGAGCACATCTGGAACGAGCGCGAGTCACTTGCAGGCTGTTCTCAGGGTCCCGAAGGCGCGTCTCTCCTGCCCACGCTGCTGCCGTGTGTCAGCCCCGGGGTCGCACCCCCTCGGCTCCTGCCTCCTGCCGCATCTGGTCCGCAGTCTCACCTCGCAAAATGGATGAGTTAACCTTGGGGTATATGCTTAACAGAAAGTCAAGATAAACTGTGTGAGATGGCTCCTTTTAGGAATATTTTAAATGTTATTATAGAACACTCTACTTGAAAGGGTTTTTTCATTTACTGATAAATTGGTCTATTTGAGGAAACTGAAATGATGATTTTGCTTTCCTACAAAACTCTCTTTAATCTGTTGCTGCCAGGCTGACCTGTGAAGATCATATCCTACCTCTACCTCAGGCGGCTTCCATTTCTGTTCAACGCGGACTCCTTCCCCTTCAACACAGCACACGCAGTCTCTAGCGGGGGGAGTCGGGTTTAAAACGGCGGAGGCAGGCTAGCGGTGACCTGTCCGGGCTCCCCACCAGTCCCCCTTCCCGGGGACGGCTCAGATGCAGCGGGAGCTGGCATCTGGTGGCACATTCCCAGTGGGAGTGCCAGCTCTGGCTCCATTGGCCTCGCCTTCTCGTGCCCTCCGGAGCACGCATCTTCCTACCTGGTTCCGACGTGTTTCCCTCGGGGGAAACTGAGGGCACGGTTTCCGAGGAGTTGGTCTGTGCTGGAGAGGAGTGCCCAGTTTTAGGGGCGGATCGCCTCTGGCCTCACCAGCGCTAGCCCTACCCCCTCGGGGCCCCTTTCCCCGCAGGGCTCAGGGCCGCCTGGTCCTGCACACAGCACTTGCTAGTGCACCCGGCGGGCGACAGCATCCTGGGCAGCCCAGCCTGAGAGCCGTGCGTGGATGCTCAGCACCGGCCGCCTGCAGGCGCCTGATGGAGGCTGTTCTGAGACCAGCTGCACGTGCAGAAGACGAAGCCGCGGACGTGACGACTCAGTACTTCAGTGCAGCAGAAATTACAATGACAATATATATATATTTTTTTTTAATCAGGTAATGCCACCGTCTCCTGGTGGTTTCTTTTTTTTTTATATCTTTTTATATTTATAGAGAGTAATTATTTTATCTTCAGTGCATATTTATTTCTATTTTACTTTTGACAGATAGAGAGAGAGACAGAGACAGCTAGAGAACCGAACTGTGGGAACTCCCCAGTTCAGCATGTGGGTCCTGCCTGGGCCGGAGCCGGGATTCGATCCTC